>MU948197.1:0-10719 GCA_036418165.1 Cooperia oncophora
CAGTGACACGTCCTCCAGCGGTTGTTGAAGCGGGTTATCGACAACAATGTCAAAAAAGACTGATACGAACTATGATACAGTCTTGTCGCTCGCAGGACCGAAAAGAAGAGATGGACTGGCGCGGCGCCAAACCCCCGTTGACCCGCATGCTCAGCCGCAGCAAACGAAACTGTGTGTGAGTGCAGAAAAAGTACGTTACTGTGATAGACTGCTTTCGAGTGCCGTTCTAGAAAGGGAAGGGCACGTGAATGTAAGTAAAAATGTGAGTCTTCACTCGAATCCCTACGCAAGTCATTCCTCCTGGATTCCCCTCTACTTAATTGACCGAAATCCTCCGGTAGGATCAAAACAGTGACTTGTATAAGCGATTTATCTATATGATAAATCGCATTCAAAGGTCACCACAAGGTTAATGGAAGCAGAGTGTATGGCGCACCCCAAAACAGAACAGAGGACAGCTCCAAAGGTTTTGCCCCTCAAACATCTTAACTAATGTGGAATAGATTTATGTAAGCATTACAACTGCGCGCTTACAGTGGTCCAAGATCTTTAGAAGATTACGTACTTAGCCTTGTGAAATACAATCACGGTAGGCGAGCGCCGTGATTGTAGTTCACAAGGGTAAATGCATAATTTCGTGCCTGAGCTGTAGCAGATCAGTGCACGCAAGAGAAGGAACATAGGAAATGTTCCAGTGGGCACCACTACTATTACTACCTCGGAATTCTGAGTTTTTTCTGGTTCCTAGCCTTTGCGGAGTTATTCGCACCTCTGATCTGCAGCACGACAATAATTCTCGGGGTCGGTGATGTCATATTGA
Source organism: Cooperia oncophora (assembly GCA_036418165.1). Lineage (NCBI taxonomy): Eukaryota > Metazoa > Nematoda > Chromadorea > Rhabditida > Trichostrongylidae > Cooperia > Cooperia oncophora. The sequence continues at coordinate 821 of MU948197.1, forward strand.
GGATGAGAACCCCCAACCACCTCAGAATGTGCGATAAGGTAGAACTTGTTGAGGAAAAGTGGTAGCGCAACTGGTAGCGCCACCAGTCTGACACCAAAATGGCGCCGCACCAAGAAAGTTAATTAGTCCTGAGTTGATCGGGAGACCGCATAAATCCAGTACCTAAGTCTGAAAAGGTCCGCTGGAAAAGATCCTGATTCCAAAAATGGATGTTATTCTCGCAATCAGAGGACCGAACTAATTCTAGTGAAAGTTTTTTAGCAGAGCATTCTAAGTAATTGTGGTAGTAATTAGTGAGCGGTAACTGTTTGTCCTTTTTGGGTCTTTTGTTGGGAGAATGGTGCTATGAATGCTCAGCTTAGCTAGGCCGTCAAATCGTGCAAATATGAAAGTATGGGCCGATTAAATTGTAGCTAAAGATTTTCATAGACCTAAAATTTGTACAACACATTAGTTGCTTCTCTTCCGCGAATCGCAGATGGACTCTAATTTAACAAAGAAAGGCTTTTATAGGTCCCTTATTATAACAGCAGGTGGTGCTTGTCCCAATAATTAACTATTAAAGGCACACTCCGCGATAAACGTAGTAGTCCATTCCTCTTCGTGAGTAGGTAATCTGTGATTGTAACCACTAAGAAGTTGCTGCCTCAAGGGCTCAAAACTGCGAATGAAAGCGTTTGTGAGCTTTTGTCTGGGCCTATATGTCCAACCGGATTTTGTTGCACGTGTCCTGCCCGTAACTGTTTGCGCTCTTTTGCCCGTGACTTTCTGGTCTCTAATGCGCTCCTTCGGTTACGTGACAGCTGGAACTTCTGGTGAGGGGTCCTGGCGCGAAAGGCCAGAGCGCAGAGAAATAGGGTGCTGCCCAAGGCATCCAAATGATAACCAGAAAATGACTTTAGGGGATGGGGACTCTTGGCCAAATGAACCACTTATCTTGAAATTTTGGACTGTGTAAGGCCACAGTGGTCACAGAACGTCGTGAAGACGCGATATCGCAGAGAAAAACAGAAACTTGACGCGATTAAAGGGACTGAGCTCGAGTTGACCGTAGACCGCGATCTTTAGTGTACCGTCACCACTCGAGCTTCGCAACTGGTCCTGACCATACTGGTGCGCCGATTATGATCAACTGCAGGAACAGGGGTCTTATGAGGGTTGCCTTTTCTCTTTTCTTCCTCATTGGCAAGTTAATTAGCACTTACACTTTGTTTTTGAGCCCCGTTAACCATAACTTACAACCGCGGAATGTGCCTTTAAGTCTAATCAAAAGTTGTTATAAATGTATAAGTTAGGCCAAATTTTGTTTTTAATGGACCGGATATTCAAGGGTTCGATCAGGTGTACCACTGAACGAATTGAATATGACGCGGTTGAATTGCTTTCAGCATGGCTTCACGCTAAATTAGCTGCGCAGAACAAAGCGGTCGAGGTGCGAATGCCTACTGAAAAATGTGCATTTAGCCCTTCGTGCATAGTTAACAAAGCGGTTAAAGTGGATTGCCGTGTAGAAGCCGTTTAAAGTGCCCAAATCTTAATGGCACTCTACCCACCCACAAGAAGGTCCTTCAACATCTTACTGAAATGAAATTTTGTCACAAATTCTTGAATTTGAGATCCTGAGTTGGACAGGAAGTTACTACTCTATTGAAAAACTCTTCTATACAACAGTAACGACAAGAGTAGTACCTCGATCCCACACTTCTGTATACGGTACATGAATAGTTCCAAATAGAAATCCTCTTGATGTTTGATCTGGGCTTTTTACTGACCAAAGAAATGTGCTGCGATTTTGCTGGAAAATAGACTTTAAAAAGGTCATGGTTATAAGTGAAAAAGGAGCCTCACCTTTGAATCACATTCTTTCTCACAGTAACAGAACTTTGTAGTAACTAAAAGTACTACAAAATGAAGTGTCTTCATGGATCTGTGTCCATCACAGCCATATGGAAAGACTAACGGTTTGAAAGTGGTCGGATTGTAGGAAGAGTTTGCCAACAGGGGCAACAAGGGTCAGAGAGGATTAAGTGGATGGGCGAATGTTATAACAAGGGCGAGAATGGCGATGTGGGCAAATAACGCTGATGGGCGGGACAATGAGTTTGGTGACCAGTCGTCGAAAAGGCAGTATGTCGCGTCACCGTGGCGTTTTTGGTAACACTACTCGGAAGCGTCTCTTGGCTAAGTGGTTTGCACTGGGAAAGTTTAACTAACTAGTCAGGAAACTGCTTTACGATTAAAATGTGGAAGGTGAAGCTAGAAATCGACTTCAAATGCCCTTCTTGCTTATCAGCACGTTTGAACTGAGAAATGCCACGAAAACCTTTGACATAACCTATTCCGGGATTAATTGAGTAGTACATACTAGCAGGTCAACAAAGAAGTCCTGTGACACTTTGAAGAAACAAGAACAGTTCCACAAAAACAATACTTTCCAAACGCACAATACTCTCGCCTGATTACCGTACTTCTTGAATCTTCCAGGGGATTTACAAGGACTTACGGATCTACAGGTAGTGGTAACTACTAGGCGTATAAATCCAGTTTAAAGTTCGGTCAAATGTATCATAGGACTCACTCGAATCCGGAACGGAAACAAGTCAACAGCGAAATTCCGAATTCAAGGACAGTCCCGCGCTCAAGCAATTCGTAGGCGTTTTTCCTTGTACAAGTAGTATGGTCGTAATTCTCCAAGATGAACGCACTTTCGCGGACTCACATTCAGCAATGAAGGCAATGTGGTTCTCATAACTGAAGCATTTCCTTGTCGCCTCAGTCACTTTTGTTTCGCCCACTGAAAGTTTAGAAGGCTATTTTTGGTCGACGTTCACCTTTCGTTTTTTTTTGGTGATACATATAGTAGCAGCACGTGATAGTACAATTAATGGGATCAAAGCGATCGGTTTGCTGCAATGAACGATCTGGTCCGTACAACTCGTATAATGAGGCTGTCAGGGGATCTTTACGGTGTCCTACCACGATATTTTTTTGCCATTTTGTCTCCTGAAGAGTCAACCTGAGGTACAGGTGTGGGCAGTTGTTGCACGTTATCATTATAGTGGCATAATTGCCTTTGTCTTTAATCCATCTCACCATACACTTGCTATCTGACGTCTTCAGAATTGATCAGGCTTCCCACACAACTAAATTTAATCAAGGATGGATTATTTTAAGGTAATAAGCGCGAACTTAGTGCATAGTACGGATGACTCCACGTACGGAGCGCACAGATAAATTAGCGCTAAAAAGCGGGCCACCGGCGAATAGGCGCGCCGTATGGCCATGAAACCGCATGGTGCCTGCAGAAAATACCCTTCAAGTACAAGACCTACTGGAAACTTGTCTCCGGAGGTTGTTTGGCTTACCGACAGAGGAATATTACATCAGGGTGCTGAGGAAGGGGGTACGGAGCGGAATGTAGGCTCGCCGTCGCCTGTAGGCTGTCAACGCGCGCGTTTATACTTTGCGGCAGCGTAGCGTAGCGTAGCGCAGCGTAGCGTAGCGTAGCGCAGCGTAGCGTAGCGCTTCCAGCGTACGCCAGCGGCAGTGCCGAAGAGAGGATGCATATCGATCTAGCTTCACCAGCGTCACCAGCGTCACGCTAGCGTTTGCAGCGGCAGGGGAGTAGAGACTATGGGAGAGCTGGAGGGTACAAAACACATCGATTGCGCGTCTCTCACTCGCCCTTAGTCTCTACAATGCACATCGCTTCTGCGTCTTCCGACGGCCCCATAGTCTCTACAATGCACATCGCTTCTGCGTCTTCGCGGCCCCATAGTCTCTACAATGCACATCGCTTCTGCGTCTTCGACGGCCCCATAGTCTCTACAATACACGTCGATTCCGCGTCTCTGCCTGCCACATAGTCTCTACTCGCCCTGCCCGCCTGCAAAACGCTAGCCAAAAAACGCTGGTGAAACGCTGGAGAAACGCTGGCGTACGCTAGCGTGCCGCTAGCGTACGCTAGCGTGCCGCTGGTGACGCTGGTGAAGCTAGATCGATATGCATCCTCTCTTCGGCACTGCCGCTGGCGTACGCTGGAAGCGCTACGCTACGCTGCGCTACGCTACGCTACGCTACGCTACGCTGCCGCAAAGTATAAACGCAGCCTAACGCCGTGTTTGCGAGGCACCTCGACAGCAGGTTGTGATATTCTGAACGGGGGCCCAAATGGACCTCGGCAAACATGTTTCAGCGAAAACCTGGTGCTGTAGGTGTTTTGGTGCGCTGTCTGTGGCGCGGTTTCGTATCAGCCTTGTAACAAGGAATGTGTTCAGAGAGGTCAAAGCAAGTCGATGGAAGGGATTGACATGCAGTAAAAGTAAAAATAGTGTGAAAGAGTGAAGGAGACTTGTCGCAAATTAAGAGTACCTCTAGGAACGAACGCCGCCCAATTGTATATAAATAATCTTAGAACTGACCAGATTTGTTCTGGGCTAAACCATATTATCACCGTCAAATGAAGCACATCCAGGGATACGAGGGGTGATAGTCGACGCAGTATGCCTTTTATTAAAGTAATTATCCATTCAAAATGTGCTAAAAACACCACGAGGTACGTAATGGGAAAGACAACACTCTATTACTAAGTGAGGGCTATTACTCACACTGTCAACGGTGAGAAGTGTATTCCAACGGGATAAGATGGTGAAATTGAACACTAGGATATAACGTCAGTACCCTGCAGGCTATAGCCTGCGTAAAACAGTGCTGCAAGCTTGCGAATATCCAATGAAAGATGGACTAACGGCTGGGACACGGTGGTTACGGACCAACAGAGTTACACAGATATGTCCTGGTTTGATGGTAAGAGATGTTTGGCGTGCTTCGTCAACAACTCGCTCATGCTACTAAACAAAACCAGTCCGATTGCATGTACAATTAAATCAAAGGCACATACCGAGATAACAGTTCTTTAACCCCTTTCCTGGTTCAGGTACCCTCAGCCCTCAATCGAAGAGACTTTGAAATTTTGCAGATCGAAAGTGAACGAAAAGGGAGCTGAGGTACCCACTAGTTCACAGTCTCAGAAAAATGCGGTAGGGTTTATAACTGTGAGGGACAGGACGCGCATCTAGATCGCTGCACTCTTCTCTTTCGGTCCGCTATGTGTCTAGCAGTCTCTTGCCGCCACTGGCTATTCTCCTGCCCATTTCGCATCTTCGTAGAATTTTACCATCGCGGAATAAATCAGCGCAAAGGAGGGAAATTTGTAAGGAGCGCTTTTGGAGGGATTCCGCACTTCCTTCTCATCCAATAGAGTACAAGTTTATTTTTGACCCACCACTCTCCACGACCTGCCGTAAAATGGGTTATCAGCTTACGTGTGCTGAAAAATGTTATCGGGTAAGACGTCGCTTCCCAACGGCATATTATCTGAGACACATTCTGCACTCATTGGGTACAAGACCGACCCAACGATCGAATAATTCAGCTGTATTCCCGTTGGGTATGTCCTCATTTCACCATCCTTGAAGGACCATGAGAGTACGGAATCGCCAAAGCGACTTCGTCCATTGCACATTCAGCACAGAAACGATGCCTGCTTGCGACCATGAAATGAAGACGATAGCGGATAATACAAACATTCCGAAAACACACAAGTGGAAATTTGAAGTGAGCGAGTTCGAAGTCCAGACAAATAATTCACCAAGAAAATTACTAATAGCTCATCAAACTGCAAAAATCACTCCAACTTTTTTGTTAACGGACGAACAAACACTAATATCCTGCAATTTAATCTGCGCGTGTGTCAATATAAAGTGTAACAAGTCGACCATACTATGCTTCAAAATCTGAGACAGTAATGGCAAATCGCAGTTTAGACGGGAATAAATGGAAGAAGCAACGGTAAACATTCTATGATTTGGCTCCACCCAGGAGAGGGAGGGGTCGTATTTGGGCTGGGAAAAATTTATTTTGATAGTTGATTTTTCTCGCTTCATGGACGTTGGGAGGGGGGTCGTACTTGTGCAATTGTCGGGAGGCGGGGGGGGGGGAAAGTCGCAGTACGAAGACTGTGTGGAGACCCGAAAAATTACCGCCTATCCTTGAATAATCTTTTTCACAATCGGCTGTCGGTGCTGTTCGCTCGAAGCGAGCGTTTTGCACTTTCGCTGACTCCTTCCGGTGGTTCAACTTTAGGTAGTAGGTCTTACTTCCAGACCTTGTAAACTCCTGATAGCTGTGAAGGTGTACGGGTGGGCCACTTTGGTCAAAGGAATTTACTACTCTGCACAAGGTGGTTACAAATTTAGCTGAGTGCCATTCGGTGCTCTCACGAAGCCGAACTGCTCCCAGCTATCTTTCGTAGCTATCCCAGCGGAGAATGATGCTTACTATTTATCGCAGAGTACCAGAAGTTTATTGCCTTTGGATTGCCCAGGGCGCTGGTCCTTGCTTTCACTTCGCCGAACTATCGCTGCAGCGAGAGCCAGTAAAGCGACGCGTCCGCTGCCGTGTTTCATCGTGAATTTTTCCGGTGAGCCCACCATCTAGTTGCACATGAGCAAATTTTGCTGCCAGCCGACAAACGTCGAAACTGTACCGTTGATCGAAGTCGCCAAGTCTACGGCCTCTCAAATAGACTCGGCATCCTTGTAATACTGTTGAAACTCCTTCTGTGGAAACTTCGTACCGTGATCGTTAAAGACACAGTTAGCGTTTGAGTGCGACTTCAGCCAATCCATCCATCCGGATTATTCGTAAACACATTAGGAGTGATCGTGCTGTTATACTAAGGAATGAGGGGCGGGGGGGTTTAAGGACTGCTCTTGGGCCCAAACCATTCATTAATGTCCTTCGCGGAAGAGAGGAAGTGCACATGACTAAGCTAGTAGGGAACCACACTACATTAGCGGAAGATAATGCCTTGGCCCTCGCAAACACTTGGAACGTTAGTAGAATTGTGCTGCAGAAATGTGGGAAAAGTGGAAATGTGACCCAAATACACCCCCCCCCCCACCCTGTTTTCTCTTCCGATAGGACCATCCCCTTCAAGATTACAGTGCACTTGATCGATTTCTATGGTAGTACTCTTCGGCTGCAATGTTTCAGTCGTTCTCTGGTGGATCAGGTAGTTGCAGGCCACCATGACACTCTTTCCGTGCTTCGGATTTCTTCTTGAGTAGTGGCAGGGCGGAAGGGATCTCGAGAAGTGGAGCCTTCTAAGCTGGCTCCATTCGTGCGGTAGTCCTTATCAGGAATCTTCCACTTCCCGACTGCCTGCATGTGAGTACGAACTGTCCCCCGACCTCCTGCATGTGAGTACAAACTATCCCTCTTCAAACTCAGTCTCGAAGCAATGTGCCTCATCGTTGTGCGCACAGATTCTCTTCGACTAACGCTCGTAACTCTCCGTTGTCACCATCTGGTGGCAGAGCACCACGCTCAGCATCTTCAGTCTTCCATAGTCGGCAGGGAACTTCTTGAACCACCTGTGCGCACTACGTACAATTTAGAGCCAAACGCTTCGTTGATATCCCGAGACGCTTCCGCTGCTTTCCTGGCCAATTTGAATTGTAAAGGAAAAACTGTGCAGATCTGTCGTTCGCCAGGGCGACATAGTTTGGAACATCAGAAAAATAAGACAGTTATTTCGATGCGAAATCGATCAAGCTATTGGACAGACAAGAAATGAACTGGTAATAGTATATAACGTGACAGTGACACCTCAAAAAGGTTGTAGAGCACACAGCATTTGGAACAGGGGCACCAAAAACCGCAATAACATTCGTCACGAAATAATATTTGGTTGGCAAGGATAGGTCTGTCATAATTCTTTGAAGGCAGAGCCTGCGTTCATTCGATGTTCCCACACGTTCCTTAGATACCGTAGCCTTGCCTATAAGAGTATGTTTCAATGTAAGTTCGCAGCTCAAAAATACGAGAGGATGGCGCCACCCGCTTGTAAAGAGGCTGCCGCCACCGCCCACCTGGCTGCCATAACTGCTTTGGCTTGGCCTTTAAGACTGAGCCCGCTTTTAAAAATATGGATTTACTGGCGTCTATGGCGGCTCAACTTAGCTAATAACAAGATAGCACAGTGAATCCACCAAGTAGCGAAACTGCCGTTGGGAAATGCCCACATAACTAGAAATCTCTATGCCTTTAATGAAGTTGTTTCTCTAGCACAAAGCGCCAAGCAGAAGTCTCTTACAGTACGGTCTCACAGAACATTTTCTCATGCTATCAGTTGTTTTCCCCTCATCACCTTCAACCTCGACCATTTCAGTAGCAGAAGGAACTGCACCAGGCAGGTATTAGATATTAGTGTTGTGGCAGCCAGGTGGGCGGGACGGCAATCCCTTCGCCAGCGGATGGCGTCATTCTTTCGTATTTTTGAGCTGCGAAAATTTCATAGACATCAATTTCGTGTTGATTCGTCAGGTACCTCACCCTTTTACTTCTTTCCTCTACCACTCCGACTTGAACTTGAGAGCTGCCAAGGCAGAAATAAGGGAGCTGTAGATATAGAAGCATCTTGTCCCCCGCCCCGCCCCCCACTTCCTTTACTGGACGATCTTCCAAGAGGCCAATGCTTCAAAGCGGGGCGCTGCTCAACTTGAGGGAGCTGTGGCTTATGAAGCTACTGCATGAAGGGACTGCTTCCACAGCCACTCTCTACTCGCAGCACCATCAAGGTCGGAAGTCAATGGCCATTCTGAAGGAACATTTGTCCGCATAGCCTACTTTCAAAACAGGATCAGGAAGTATCTTGCACAAAAGGTAACCCGAAGCTCACACAATGGAGGCGGATGGTCTTCCTTTCGCACCGACACAGTTAAGACAGTACTACTTCCAAACGCCAGCTGTACACTACATCGTAACAAAATCAAACATAATAAGCAAGTAATTAAAGGCTATATAATAGTGCTTAGACTATGAAAGTGTTCGCGTTATGTCTTCGTGATCACATGCGAGACATTTCAGCTCATGCACCCCGTATGACTTGCTCGTTTCGCTTAACTTGATATGAAACGAGGACAAAATTGCCCTCAGAGTTCAATGTTCCATGACGACTGAGTTGTGTAAAGAGTAAAGCATGAAACAGAAGCATATAAGTAATGCAGTTCTGCATTTTCTTTGAATAGGGGAGGCACGTTTTATCATGGAAGTGCACGGTTGACATATGGCAGCCATATGTCTAATGAAGCGGGCTGTACCTGAGGAGCAGAGGTCATTGTGATTATTTCAGTTTTTCTGTCATTTATTTCAATTTTTCTGGTTGGTATGCGAAACAGTTCCGATAGTGACGAACCACTCGCTCGCAACAGTAAGAGTTCAACTGTCGCAGACATATGCGGTCTTGTTCGTTGCGGATGATGGGCGTGTCAGTAGGCTGGGTCTGGCGAGCCGCCAGCCCATTGTCCACCAGTTGCTGAAGCATGTAAGCGAGAAAATTGGCAGAAAAAGACTAATGCGACGATTCGATATAGTCTTGTCACTTGCCGAAAGAAGCAAAAGAAATAAACTAGTTGGCACCGCGCCAAACACATTCTCCCGACACGCCCCATTCGCTGCGAGCAAGACTATACCTTTTGACAGAATTTCGCTTTGCCATGTGTAGGTCACAGTGATGTCTCAGAAATATGGGTATTCAAAGGCGCATTATGCAGCTACAATTCATTGGAATTCATGGGCTATTGAGTAAAACTAGGGATTCGTAATCCAATAGACTTAAAGACACATGGTACGATCACAGGTATACTCGAAATCCCTGAGATCGGGTAGGCGTGGCTGCGTACTTGATTTTAAAATGGCGGCGGCCCAGGTTTTCGTGAGATATTTTCATTTTGGAACAGTCGTAATCATGTCTACATCTAACACAGAACAAGATGGCAGTTGTTTCAAATTGAAGTATCCCACGAGTAACCCGTCCTATGCCATGCTCAAAAGCC
>MU948200.1:0-10874 GCA_036418165.1 Cooperia oncophora
GGGCAAATTCGTATAATTCTTCACAAATCTGAAAAGAAAACCGCAAACAACATTGACAAAGGAGGCGCTTATTACTTCGGAACTTTGATTGGAGTCCTAGGCATACCATTAGACATTAAAACCCACACGGTGCAACTCGGTTTCGAGGGCAGCGAATGGTATTCGGAAGCCTGTACAGGCTACCATGCGAAGGATGTAAATTCCTTTTCCGTTGTCGCTTACCCGCTTTGAGAACTAGAGGAGAGCGGACTAGCAGCGCGCCAAACTCAGCCTCATTGACACGCCCCTGCACCCGCATCGAACAAGACTGCTACTGTGACATCATGATGCCAAACCCCAAAAATGCAAATAAATTCGCAGAGAAATACGTAAAACCTTACTTGATTTTCACATCACCAACATTGATCCAGTTGGTCAAAGCATCTCCGCCATTATTTTTTTGACTTTCCATGATGGAAGTGACGGATGGGGTGAGGGCTTACCGCAGTATCAGCCTGTGGACTATTCTTTGAACAGAACTGTAAAATAGTCAAACAGTGAATGATGGGCAAGAAGACAGTGATACTCCACAGATCCCTTTCCAATCACATTAAAATAGAATAAATACTGGTTCAAACCGTATCAAAAGCTACAAACATACTCAACCGTTTATTAACGTTCACTGACCAGCAAAGTTAGAGAAACAGTCCGCTATTACGAGTCGTAAATTGAAGGGTTCAATAGCGAAACTGTAGGTGCTGGATTTCCTAAATGTGGAGGAAAAAAAGTGGGAGGTGGGGGGGGGGGGAGGGGACGGTCGAAACTCTTCAAACAAGGCCCCTTGGCTATAAGAAGTTTTCGATATAGTTGCTTCAAGTCAGCAAGACGATACGGCCGGCCCCTTGGCTTTCCCTTGCTCGCTGTTGTACAATAGGAAAAAAAGTCATGTAGAAACGACGCAGAAAGAAAGATCGAAAAAAGTATAGGATGAAATTGGGAGCTAATTGGTGACGAGCCATAGTACCAGATTAGGAAATTTCGGAGGGTAGAGGGCGGGTGAGGGGGGAGTCGCGCCGACACCGCTGTTTCACTCAACACGACGCTGTTCTGTGCTAGAGGTTACCGCAGCCCGAGGAACTACTACACCAACGCAACTGCACTGGCGAACGAGGACGAGTTATACTTCGCAAAAAGACTTCTTTTGATGGTGTGGTTTTTTTTTCAAAAAAGGGTGTTCGAGCAAATTCGAGTGACTGGATCACTCCATTTTCTCGAAGGATCAGCTCGTCAAGAGAGGTAACTCACATAGAGCACATGGGACTTCCTACGACGTTGCGGACGACGGTAGGGCTTCCAGCCACTGCATATAGGTCGTTGCCATGTGGGCGTTTTCAGGAGAAACAGAGCCAGGAATGGATCAGTCACGCATTTCTGGCGCACCTATCTGGCATATTTAAGAGACGAAAGTGAAACACCCTCTGCGACTGTGAACCAGATTCCACCTGCCCGGTACGCGAACGGTATATTCAAGGAGAAATGGTATAAAGTTTGATAAAGGCTCAGTTTCATATAACATAAAGAGAAAACTTTGAAGTGCTACAAGCGAAAGCTAAACTTGGCATAATACTCAATGTGAAATAAAGGTTATCACCTTGATCAATCCGGTACAAAAGAGATCGAAAACACCGACAAAACGAGACAAGAAAAAAATAAGGGATAAGGAAACTGTAATATGGATGAAATCTTAAGAGCAATAAATGAAAGCAGCAAAACCACGAATCTACCAATCATCATTCTCATTATTTGCCGATCCAGCACCTCGTATAATCTTCATTCTTTGTGGTTCCGTCTTAATTTTGTCAACCTTTATTATCCCGGTTCCTGCCAAGCGAGCCTCCAACACCTGAAATTTCTGAATGGCTTTTCGCAGTCTCAGCCAAACCACTGGGAAATACTGAATTACAAATTCAAGAAATTGTGCAGTATACAGTACCCTAAACTGCGCGTGAAACCGAATGCGGATGAGCAGCGAGGACCCACAAATCCATTTAGTCTCCGACTAGGTAGCCCCTGACCAGAAAACGCAACCCAGAAGCTTCTTCCCATTGCCTTATTCCAACAAACGAATCTCGCTGCGAGGGTCCAGGGTTATTTTCACGAGGCATCTACCAATCCAGTAGTTGAAGGGAGAAGGTAAAGGAGGAGGGATCAGAGAAAGAAGGAAGGAAAAGAAGGAGAGAGAGGAAGGCAAAAGAAGAGAGGGGAAGAAAAAAGAAAGAGAGGAGAGGCTTCCCGGTTGACAAGTGCCCTGAGACGGAGTATGCCGTGTGCATTCACGGAGGCGACACATTTAACTTCGCGCGCGATTTCTGGCGGTGTTGTATACCGCTTCTTTTCCTGAACTTATAATCTTGTATGGGAAACCATACCTCAGTTTTGAAGTCATTGGTAACGTTAGGATCTTCGAATCGAATGTAATCAATAGCTTGCTGATCTTTCACAATAGCGGCTGTGGGAATAACACGAATATTAAGACGTTTGACGAGGAAGGGAACCTTCAAATGGAAATCTTTTGCATAATATTGCACATGAAAAGGAACATCCGTGAAAACTGAACCTTTTCAGCATTCACATGAATAAATCGTGTTCCCATGTGTTTGGCAGCTAGGATTTTCATATGTTTATCCACTACTTTACATCTGAAACAGAACCTTTCGGAACAACGGCACTAAAAAAAGACTATAGAGGATATGCTAGCCCTCATCCGCACGACATCCACATAAATGAATGAAGTGAAAACAAGTGAGCCTCAAGACTTCTGTTCAAGGTCCCGGTCGCGCCACAAGCAGGACAAACACGCAACACGCTACATGTTCAACCGTATGGTGGACCATGGCAGCCCGATATTGGCGCAGCGTTCTCACACGTATCTGGTGTACCATTGTTCTCCATTGCTCGGTTTCGGCAGCGTTCCAACATGTCATCTGTGGGGCCTGGTCAGTTACTCCTGCAACGAAGCGTTGTTCTGGGTTCATACATTGCGGCAGCGTTTCAAACGTTTTTAGCGAACTAGCCGCGAAACGTTCAACGCAGACACAAAGTATGAAAGCAGCCTCAGCTCTCCCTGTTTTTGCTCCCTTTCGCTCGCATTGCCCTAGAAGCCACGAATGAATGCGGTCGTATTAAACTGTCATGTTAAAGGCAGTTGGCACGATGGTTTCCCATTCGGCCTAAAATGCTAGTAGGGCACTATGTAGTGGGGGAAATGGCGAAAGAACGGAGTGAAACGGTCAAAATCCGGCGAAGAAAAAGCCTCCGTTCTCAGTGACTTGAAAATCGATTTCGGACGAGTTTCCCGTACGCATCTTGCCAATCACCGCTACCGAAGATACGGCTGCATATGTGTACCCATGTATGCATGCAGCATCACGGCCGCTTCATACCAATCCCTTCGCTTCATAATTTGCTCAGCAAATGAATGAATACGAGCGTCAGGAACGGTCGTCCGTTTGTGGGCGGGCGGGCGAGGAAGGCGTTTGGGACGGAATGTTGTTGCTCGATAGGGCGTTATAGGGGTACCCTCCTTGGAAAAGGCGCCACGGAGCGCCTGTCCACGGAATTCTGTTAAGCCAGTCGTATAAATCCTACACCTGTATAGCGATTTATCGTGCCAACTGCCTTTAAGAACCCTGTCATGGGCCAATCAAAACATGATGCCAACCTCCTTGCTATTAGTTGCTGCGCATGAAGAAATTCCAGATCAGAGTACGTCATGAGTTTGAGACTTACGCGGGGTCCTACGTCCCTTCTCTAATCAAGGCGTAAGCTTGGAGAGAACACGACGAGTTGCGTCTGCTGTATTAGACACAGGGCAGGTCTCACCATGGGCAAAGGGGGGGTCTCATTTGCCGTAGAGAAATGTTTCCAGTTGTGGCCTTTTCGTATTTTCTGTATCAAATGCGCTACAGATTCCCACCCTCTTCTACAAACCCGCTGCCTACCTACCTTAGAAACTTTCATGCTAACGCCACTGGTTCCCACGACCTCTACCGAATCGGACGATCGTGAAGAAAAACAAAATCATTAAAGAAGACATACGTAAAGTTGCCATCGAGGTAGAATAAGCACACGACATTTTTACTTTTCTTTGTTGCCTCGAAAAACTCTTTCTCATCAGCAACTTCTGTATAGGCACCGTGACCGTTGGCGAGCATTTCCTATACAGGGATCGTAGAGGATTAGGTCAGCATTTGCCAGTGCTTGACTTCTGAACTTCTTAGAGGCAGCGGGCGCAGGGGCAGGCGGTTGTCGCCAGTGTCAGTGGTAGAAAGGCTGAGTAGGGTGGGCTACGACGTCTCGCAGCTCATCCGCCAATGACACTGGCAACAACCGCCCGCCCCCAGCAATCCGCCTTTAAGGTTTATTCAGAATGAATTACAGAATCGAACCTGCTTTGCTTTCTGTACTTTCTTCATCTCCTCCAGACGACGTCGTCGGATTACTTCAAGATCGTCCTCATCCATAGTATCAAGCCTTGAGAAATACAATTATTGAATTAAAAAGGAGAAAATTGAGGAGACATTCCCAAATAGGCATTACTGCAGTATTCAACCCTACTTTTTCATTTCACTGTCAATGTGTTCTTCCACCACTTCCGCAGCTTTCATAAGTTGATCAGCTAGTTGATTAGCTACGTTCGGACCCGCCATTTCTAAAAATGGAATTTAATTTGTCACTGGGCATGAGGTACCAAATCAAACATTGCGGACAACCCTGTGGCTGTGTTCATGCTTTTCGTTCGCGTTTTGAGCGTATAGCAGCGTTTTGAGCGATTAGGAAAGTATAGATATCGATCTAGCGTTTTGAGCGTACGCCGGTGTTTCAGCGTTTTCGCGGGCAGTTTTGACCTTTTGAGGGCTGAAAACTCTGACGTAAACTATGAACGCATCCAGTCCCAGTTCTCGCTACTTGTCTCTGAGGATGTCTGATTGATGTAAAAGCGGGAATCATAACTCTAACAAAGCAGAATTTAGTTTTGTTGCTCTTCCCTGTGGGTCCTTGCTTTCGAGTGAAAAGTTAAGGTGTTTGTTTTACTTGTTGCATGAAGCTCTGCAAGATTCTATGAGACAACATTTGGGGCCCTAAGCCCTTCCCCAGACCACAAAACAATAATCAGATATCATACGTGGAATAATAGCTGAACCACACAAGAGACTATGAAAAACGAATCGCTAGCAGCGGACCGACCATTAAGAAAATGCTTTTGCTCAGGGGAAATGGGTTCACCCCAGGAGCCACGTGAGTGGCAGCAGATGCTTCAGTAGGAACAGCAACTTGAGGACCGCGAGCTGAGAAAGGGCTTAGAGTCAGAATTTAGCTTACATCCAAACCCTGGAGGGTTTTTGCTGCAACTAAAGAAAACACCGAAGAAATTAGACACTTCAATGAATCAGAAATCTCGACCTGTTGGGACTTTATTAGTTCATCAAGTAAGTTTTCACTACTTAGCGAAACGTTTGGCATATGGAAATACAAATAATGAACAAAGAATCAAACGAACTCGAGAAATCTCGAAAATGCTCTCAGATTGCCAAATCTGCCGTGAACTTCAGATGTTTGTCTGTCGCGTGAGCCCGCGAGTTGCGTGCATGTGATTTCACGCCTAGATTTGCCAGAGTGTGCCACGCGTGACCGCACGTGGATGGCGGGAACGACCACCCTCGGGGAGCCGAGTCAGCCGTCAGCTCCGCCCCGAACCATTCCCGAGGTGATCACGCTCGAATGCCGATCTGCCCGACCCCCCGCGCGCGATCGCCGGTGCCCGAACCCCGCGACTGCCCGTAAGACAAACCAGATCTGCACCGTGCGCGCCACCGGCGCAGCCCGGACACGCCACTACCGGGGTGGACTGCGAGACGCGCCGACGCCCCGCCGGCCGGCCAAGGCCCCGGATCGCTCCCACTCTCCTCCGCCGGGCCCAAACATGTAACAGCGTCCGTCCATCGGGAGGGGGAGCGGGCTCTCGACCCCCCCCACCGCATGGGCTGGACCCAGACGCCTCCCAGCCAGCGGCCTACAGGTCACCACAGCACCACTGCACCCTGCCGGCAGAGTTCCTAATAGTGTCTCCGTTCCGGCTTTTTTTTCTTCATTGAAAACCACTCTAGTTTGTTGAGGATCCAGCGTTCCTCCATGGCTGCATGTAACTCTTTCCGGGCAGAAACGCGTATTACTAGTTGTAGGTTCAGAATAGTCCCAGCATGCGGGAATTCGCGCAATCTCTAGTTTTTCGGCTAAGTTTTCCTCTAGCAAATGAGGAGCCATCGGTGCTTGTCACATTGGCCTTCTTTGCCCTTCATATCTTACAAACCAGCTCTTTCAAGAAAAATTGAATCCCGATCTTCAGCGCGATATTAGCTTGGCAAATGTTTCTGCGGACCAGTTTTCGTAAACTTCATTATTTATTGATTAGTTGTGGAGGATTTCGATGCTGCTGAATAGTGCTGTTCTCTAGAAGTTGTACACGGTATATTAAGTCTCCTTATTGTATGAGCTGTCACGAGGAAGTTTTGATGACCCGGCTAAACCCCTGACTCTCACACCCGAGCCGAAGAACCCAACGCAAGTATGGAGAGTTGATGAACCAAAGGCTTCCTGAAATCCGGCGCTATTCGATGATAATGAAATACCTACTGTAAGCGACATGTAACAGTGTGATGAATATGAAAATTAACCCTGTGAGAATTTTCCCGCCCACACTCCCGGTCGTGGGGGGTGGAAAATTCGACTATTAATACCCCACTTAGGGACAGCTAAACCACGCCAGTCTTGGCCCCACAAACCTCTGTTCTGCAGGTAGATTTGCTATGATCATTTTTAGCTTCTCGTTTTTCTTGTTTTTCCTGCTGAAGTGTTTTAACGTTGTATTCCGCGGTAATTGGATGGATGAAGCCTCATAGATTGCGTCTTCCTCGTTGATGCACTCCTCTTACTAATAAAATAAAGGAGAGGATCGCTCCAGTGAGAAAGGCTCACTCATCATGATACTCCGCCCATCCAATTGACGCGGAATGTGTCTTTAGGTTCAGAAACTGGCCTGGATTGGCCATTAGTGTCTTCTTTGTTAGTTTTAGTGTTTTTAAGCGTCTAGTCCTCGCGGTCATTTTCCTCGCTTTCAATATTTTTCCCCTTCACCATTCATGTGTACTATTTCAGCCTCATCCTCGTTGTTGAGGGTGTATGATCAGTGAGGCTCGCTGGGTAGACAACGCAACTGCTTCGCTCATCTCATCCGACGTCACCTACTACGCTCTTCTGATCCCTTGCCTCATTCCGGTACTAATCACCTTCCACTTCTTTATTTGGCTAGGTTTGTCGTTTTCACAAGTTCCAGTTCAATCTTGGGCCATGCGCTCAACCAATGGTCAAGTTTACGAGGGTCCCTTGTGGCTCTGGCAATCAAGGGCCGTATTCACTATCCCTCGGCAATCGCCTAGGTGTCTACGATTAGGGAATATTGCATCAATTTCAAAAATCAGTTATCAATTTCACAGTCAATTTTGGTGTAAACAAAATCGGCCGTCCGCCCTTTTGCACCAGTTTTCGAAAGCCGGGTCAGCATTTCAGAGGGGGCTGGGGTGCCCCCTCCCACCCTTTACATCGCCTCTCAGTTCGATACGAAACCGCCTGGCGCCAAAACCTTAAGTCACCGGATTATCTCAAAATTTGTTCTCCATGGGTAGTTTTACCTCCTGGACATAAGCATCACGTCTGCGCGGGATGCCGGGGGAGTTAATGGGACGGGGCTACATGTTATGTTAGATACACTCCGCCTGCAGCCGCACCCGTGATGCGTGAAATGGTGATGTAAGTACGAGCACCCCTCGAAGGAGGGTCGCGGTACGACCCCCAGCCTTCCCTAACACCTACCTACCACTTTCCTGCAAGCTCCCAGCTTCCTACCAGTTTTTCCGAATTTCCCACATTTTCCAGTTTTTTCACCCAAAACGTTGTCCCATGCAATGGGAAAGGGTGCTGCCTAGTGTCGTCGTATTTTGACTGCCCTGGTACACCGCACTAAGCAGCTGGAGTCCGGGTTACACGCCTGGGGTCAAGATAGGCATGTCGCGCCATAGCCTGTACGCCTACGCTGTAACAAAGGCACTAGGTTTCGCGCGAGGCGGATGTGAAATTCACGGTCGGAGTTGATTCTGGAAGTTGGGGTAGTGAATGGTATATAGTGCAACAAAATTACTTAGGAGAGTAAGAGTGGATTCCACTCAAGCGGAAGGTATGCCGCTTTTTCCTTGAGGTCTTCGTTTCCGGATAAGGTAGTGTCCCTAATGGAAGCCTCTCTAACCGGAATGCATCACTTTCTTTATTCCTTGTGGTATTTGTTCTTATCTGATGCGATTTCTTTGAACGTACCTGAGCAAGGTTTGGAAAGTTAAAGCGCTTTTGACTAGTAACGTACAAATTTTTGGTGACTCTGGTGATTTTTGCTGGGAACTTCATAGAGACAGCCCGTTGAATATTGATCCCTGATTCGTTGCCGCTTATATACAGTTTTGCTCTCTGGGGTCGTTGCGGCGCTCCAGAGGACTGGATTTGGCGCGGCGCCATCCCATTCTCCATCATTTGTCGCTTGCCCCACTTCAACAATTGGTGGAGAATTGGCTGGCGCAACCCCAAACCCAGCTTTTCTGGAACGTCCAGCGCCCGTAGCGAACAAGAATGTATTTCAAGGCGTCGTGCATTCCATTTGCGTCTAATCGTAGTGGTATTATGAATTGCCTTTACAGTAACTTAGTAACTTACACGGCCCTTGAGGTGAAGGCCTAATTGGACCGATGTAGAGCCGATTCGGGTTTAGTTGAAGCGAATGTGCGTGGTAATCAGTCGGGCTACCCATTATATTACGTTGGCTCTTTAAAAAAGTCCGTGCAAATTTCTTGTTGCCGCAACTCGTTCGAGAGATGCAGGATACAATGCCGAGTTCAGGTGCTAGGAGAGGTTCTAAACATCTTTTTTCTCAGAAAGCGTTCATACCTCGCCATTCGATCGGAATCGCGATCGCGAAGTGCGAAGCGCTCTAACAGTCCAGGAAGACTTCAGGGTGCCCCTGTCCTTCTCTTCCTTACAACGCACCATCTCTGCTTCCTTACTTTCAGGTCACGAATTCTTTGTAAACAATTAAAATGGCTAATGTAGAAGCAATACCTGCGTATCTCGCTGCAACGTTTCCCACACTGCCTTCTGAGATTAAGGATTATGTTTCTTGTGAGTTGACTTTGTCCTCAAACAGCCTTCCTACTTGGTCCATGTTGAGATTTCCTTATTTCAGCGATTCTCAAGGAAAACGTCGATGAGCTCCTCACACTTGAAGACGGACCACATCATCCAGGTAAGGTAAATATGATCTTTTGTTTCTTGTTTTTACACCCGAGCTACACCTCATATCACGAAAATGAAAAGGGCGTGGCCGCGAGCTTCATTTGGCGTGGCGTGTATGTGCTTTTTATGGGGTCTTACCTTTTGGGGACTGTCATTCTGATGTGTATTGGACAAATGGCACGAGCACGACGTGTAACAATTATTGTCAAAAAGCGCAGCAGTAGACAACGTTTGCAATGACAAGTTTCACTGGCCAACGCCCCGACACTCGGCCATCAAACAAATAGGGCGTGTATATTCGATGGAATATATTTTTAGAGCTATGTCCAAGAGCTATGTAACGATGGATTGAATCGGGCATGTCTGCAACTTCTACAATTCCTGCATGGAGAGTCAGTGTTTCACGGTTTTTTTCGTTTTTCAGCTATTCTTGATTCTCTCTGAGCTTTGAAATCCTCGGAATTCTGGTTTCTGCCACTCGACCAGCACGTCATACTTTACCCATATTCAGGAATGCGCCAAAAGTTGAAAAACATGGAGCGACTACAAAGAAACTGGATCAGGCTGTGGATATGGCTGCTGAGAATCACAGTTTTGCCGAGATGGAGAGTATATGGAAGGTGCAAGCCAGAGATGTGCCGACGGTAGGATTTTCAGACAGCTGCGCTTCATTCGAGACGTTTCCCCCGTGAATCTGCGTTTATACTTCTCGTCGGTAT
The DNA here is from genome assembly GCA_036418165.1 of Cooperia oncophora. NCBI lineage: Eukaryota > Metazoa > Nematoda > Chromadorea > Rhabditida > Trichostrongylidae > Cooperia > Cooperia oncophora. Next base: position 10,092 of record MU948200.1, read on the forward strand.
TTAACGTCTCGGGAGAGTGGCCAGCGTTTTGAGCGAAAAGGAAAGTATAGTTATCGATCTAGCGTTTTGGGCTTTCCGAGCGTTTCAAGAGTTTCGCCTACACTTTGCTTTGCGCTCAGAACGCTCGAAACGCCTGCGAAAAGTAGAGGCGAGGGTTATCTTCTGGATTCCCTGCGGGTCAATCCTGTTGTTTACAAAAGTTACGATAGCTAATTTTTTTGATATTTTCTGATTGTAGTCAGTGGACAAGAAAAAATTGGGAAAAGCTGAGAACCGTGCAGCACAGAAGATTGAGCAACGTGATGCTGAACCTGTGGTACGAAAGAAGAGGCCCGAGAGCACAGCAACGGCTTCTCAGGTATTTTCGTGATTTTGCTTCCTTCAGACCTCACACATCTTAGGATCACGTGAGATTACGGCTACCATTTCATCTAGAAGCTGAGCAGGTCGGCTGTCACAGAAGTGTTGCACCCTCATTATTCAAAAACGCTACTCGCCTGCACCCTCTCAGCGAGATGCTGTCGGATGGGTGGCTTGGGATCGCAGAGACTTTCATGGGATGTTTAGATGTAGAGTTGGAATTCGAAGTATTGTCGGAAATCATTTCGAAAGGGCTTAACCGCGCTCGAACAGAGTGAGTCACCGAACGCTACTTCAGGTAGGTAGCGCGAAGTTGGGACAAGCAGCAGGAATGACGTGGCCGTGTGGCGTGAAGGTTTGGCGTATAGGATGTTAGCGGTGTTAGCGGAGATGTGAGGAAGATTTACCTATCACCAACCCTGA
>MU948203.1:0-16504 GCA_036418165.1 Cooperia oncophora
GATGCCGATACACGCTGACAGACACTAGATCGATACTCATTTCGTAGCCCCTCGAGACGCTTATGTTCGCTGGCGGACGCTTTTGGACGCTGGTGGTTGCTAGTGGACTTTGCCGCAAACTATGAACGCAGCTCAAGACTCTTGCTGACTCTAAACATTATACGAGTCTGATGAAGAGTAAGGAAGAAGGAATAAGAGTAAATCAGAGAAGAAAAAAGAAAAGAGGGTGCTGTGTGGCTGGAGGGGGGGGGTTCGTAGTCCGTCAGTTCCTGTTAATTCACACGTCTTACCTTAGTGAGACCTGTGGACTCTTGTAAAATGGAAACGAAGCTTGTACTACTGCGCAGCTTTACACGAGTTTACAAGTATCTAAGAAGGGGTGATGGAATTCATAAAAATGCCCCCATCAAGCCGAACTACGCCAAAAAGAGAAACAGACGACGGTATAGAGAGGGAATATACAAATGATCGAGACCACGGCTATATAGTGATGATAAGAATGGTAAAAGTGAGGAGCGATTGCGAAGGCGGAGACTGCTTATCGTGGTAGAGCCCTGGCATTCTTATCAAGCACTTTCGAAAGGCGAAAGCGAGACATCTTTTGCGATTGCGGACCGCGTGATCGTGCGCAAGGGAAGGGCTTCTGCACTTCGGGTAATTGGGAACTCTGTCTTTCCAAGTGAAAACTTCACTTGGACTGAATTGACAGCAATCTAACTGAGTACTACAAACACTATTTGAGCAGACGGGCGAGTAATGCCCTGTGAGGATGTAATCGATCTACTCGTAGACATTATTCAAAGGGCAAACACCCATTGGTGAGTTTGACATTTCCGTTGCAGAGTCATCAAGAATTGACCGCACATAATTGGGGTGCAGGACGACTCCAAGACGCTTCATCGAGCACTAATTAACATTCAGGCCAGTTGCTTTCGACAGAGCCCTTGAAATCGAAGCTTACGTCTCACAGCGTTTATTTGACGAGCTCACCTCGAAAAGCAGCTGGTCGATAGTCTGCTTCCTTCACTTCAAGCCTTGAGAATCTACGTTGACTCAAGTGGCAAGTATCGTTCAGAGGGAGACGGGGAGGAGAACAGGCGGCAAAATGTGCCGTCGCTCTCCTTCTACCCTAAAGCCGAACATCGCCGGGAGCTCCATGGTGGGGACATTTCAAATTTCACCTACCCCGTATACCTATCCCTTAGCTCCCCTTTTTGAAAAGCCAGCTTCTATACAGTCCCTAGATATGTTCTAAAGCGGCTCAGACAACGTTAAATTATTTCAGCATTTCACTAACAAGTAAGATGGCGACTGCCTTCTCCAATACGACCCTACATCCCACCTACTACCTTCTCGAATTATCGTAACTCTCCCGACTTCCTACCACTTCTATCTCGAAATCCCCCAAGAAACGACATGTCGTCAAGTGGGGAGAGGGGTGAGGATGGCGCAGTATATAACGCGTTTGAAAGGACAAAACGGGAGAAGTCAACCGAAAAATTTCCACAGAGGAGTGCATACTACCTCTTTTCATCGACCAACTACAACCTCCTCTGGGATTCCCAACGTATGACGTCCCTGGTGGCTGTGTCCCGCTAACAGTGGCCGCTACTGGGGCACACAGCGCCGTAAAAAGTGGACAAAGGAGCCGTCGCAGGCATTCTGAGTAGGGCCCTCCGGCTGCATTCAGAGTAGATTGTAGGCAATGGAGGAGGAGCGAGAAGGAACAAACACTGAGAACGGGCAAGAGGCCAGAGAAAGGAACCACACACACCACCTGAGCCTCTAATTTCCAGTAATGTCAGTGATTTACGAGATCGATAGGCGTGAATGACGTTCGAGAAAATGAGCGAAGAAAGCAATGGTTACTTTAGTCTACATGGGGAACAAAAAGGCAACTTATACGGCAGACACGGCCGCAGACGCATTATGTGCTATTGCCGCTCATCTCAGGGTGGGGCATACAAGTGGTGGGTGTGGTTACTAGGGCGAATGACAACCTTTGCGCCCGTCACTCGTTCTCAAAACTCTTGACTTCAAATCCTAGTTGTAACCCAACCAGGCATTTGCTCTGAGATGCAATTAAGACAGGAAAAACATCATACAACTGTAAGCAAAAGTTTTGATCGCTGCGAATCGAAGTGTGCAGAGGGCATAGGGTGTGATTTCGGCGCTGCGCCTGTCCGCTTTCACTTCTTTCCGCAAGCGAAGAAACGGCAACATACAGTCCTCATCATTGCGGACCGGTGGGGCGTGTCAGCCAGTATGAGTGTGCACACTGTTGAAGCCGTTCTCAGCCTTTTTGTTGAAACGCGTATGCGACAAAAAGTGGTAGAAAACGAGTAATACGAAGGATATTATACAGTAATGCACTTGTTCGCTTCAAAAACTAGCGATATTATAACAGTGAATGCACTTGTTCGCTTCACAAAAGCTGCGTGCCAGAACGACTTGGCCCACCGCTGGCCAAACGCGAGATCGTACTGACACGCCCCCAACCGGTTCCGCGAGTGATGAAGGAGCTAGTACAATTCTGCTACCAGCCCGTTTCGAACTGATGGATAACGGGCTGACGCGCGCTAAAACCATCCCGCCTGACATGCCCCTTCATCCGAAGCGAACAAGACTGTATCTAATATTATTTTCTTTCGCGAACGAAGCTCATCAAGCGGGGAGACTCATTATCTAAACCTTTTCCACATGAATTTCTTCAAATAACACCTAGATAATTCGGCGTAAGAAAACTGCACTCAATGAATGCCTCGCTATGACGACAAACAATACAAGGGGCATCTTCAGCGGAAATTAATGCATATGTGAAGACCGTAGCAAAAGGACTAAGTTAGCTGCGCTCGAATCGTGATAGTAAGGAGTTTACTAGATAATATGAGCCCCATAGTGTGATTCTTCTTTCCCTTATTAACCTTTTCTGGCGTAGAAGTCGCACTCGTGTATAAGGCTTACCTTTGGCCTCGAAAGCTGCAAATGTTTTTTTTCAGCCCTAGAGCTCTTCACGTCATCCTAGGATTAGGCTGGGGGATCAGTCCGGGAGACACGCGGAACTAGCTCAGCACGAGACACTTCATAGAGTTTGTTTGGTGTACTCTGGAGCTGCGCTTCAAATTACTTTTCCAGAGCAAAGGCGCCACCCTGTATAGGCGCCAATACTTTCAGCCTCAAACGTCCCGCGACATGTTTTTTTCAGGCTGTTGTTCTGCGTATTTCTCCTCTCAGGGCACATCGTTGTTGGGGAATCCCCAATAGGGGAGGTCGTATTTGGGCTGAGAAAATTTATTTTGATAGTTGATTTTTCTCGCTTCATGGACGTTGTGAAAGAGGGGCGGGTTCGTGATCTCTGATCCCGTCTTTGGAAAGGGTATCTACGTTTTTGGCGTTGTCGGGCGCAGTGGCGGTTGGACTTTTTGGTGGGATTTTCCTCCTTTTCACGTATTATATATTTAGCCCCTCCCCGCTCGACGCTCGATGTCAATTGACGGAAGGAGCTGGGGGCGGGGGGGTGGTCCGTATTAGTAGAGTCGACTAAAATCCCCAACCAATGATGTGCCCTGTCTCCTCTTATGTGAGTAAATGATCTATTTTGAATAATAAGTGGCTCAAGGGATTTGGAAGACGATATTATGCAAATAAGGGCGAAAAAGGCCTCCTGGATTCAAAATTTTTCGTGCTCATTGTTGCGACTATACAAATAAATGCGCCTCTACCCCTCAGGGAATAGGATAATAGTTCGCTGCAGAAAACAAAATGGAACAGAACGATTGGGCTTAATTGACAATAACGAAAACATACGAAGGGAAGCGATCACACGGAGCAAAAAAGTAGGATTCAATTAAGCATCTGGAAAAAAGTGGGGCGGAGTGTGTGGAGTGGCAAAAGGCGCCGCTCACTACGGCATGGATGGGTGCTCAAATCCTGGACTGAATCCCACCGAGACCAATCAAGCCTTTCGCCTCTACGGGATCGACAATCAATGGCACCAGAGCTAGTCTTTGGCAGCGACACAAAACGCTCGATTTTATTATGAACTGGCTCTCGCGGGTCAATGTATGGGGCCCATTCAAACGATTAAATACAACTCTGAATGGAAGTAGAGGGCATGGCCCATTACCAGAAATGGCCTGATCACTGCTAAAGGCGATCCAGCCAGGAAAAGCCCAGAACTGTCAATAATTTACCCTCCAACAATAATGGAATCTCTACGAATCCTGTTTGCCCGAGTATGTTTAAAAACGAAACTTTTGCGTATCAAACTCCCAGTGGATAAGAGCTGGCGAAAACTCTCTGCACGAAGTTGGGATTACGGTAAGCACGAGGAGCTTTTACACCAACGCAACTGCACCGCTGGTGAACCTGAGGCACTGTCCCTAAAATGCAGCATTGTGCTTGCAAAGTGATATTACTATACACCTTCATTCTTTTTCAAAAAAGGTGTCCAAGGAAAGCCTCGCAATAATCGCCACACTACCTTCTCTGTGTGGACACTTGAGATCCTTCTACGATGCTGTAGGCAACAGGCCACGGGTAATTAGCGGTAAGTTGTATTGTCTCGATTGTAGGCCAAAAAAACGTCAACGCCGTGGTTGGCGTTTTCAGCCGCTTTATCTCGTACTTTTCTAGTGACGAAAATGGTGGACTCTCTGCGAGAGGGAACCTTGCTACCTGTACACGGAGGCATTTCATGGGCTACTACTCGACCGCGAGGATTGTCTTAAAATGGGATCGTGAAGGTGCTAGTTTTAGAATTAACAAGCAAGAAGAAAAACAAGCTAAAGCAGGAGGAAAAATGGAGGCAGCAACGAAAACGATTGAATTGTGCTTCTGTCGCCATGGCAGATGCTCGAAATAAGACTCCCTTCGCAACATGTCTCTACGACATGACAGCGAAATTCGATGTGGCCGCTGCAATCATCCTAGCTGGTTTCTGATTGACAGCGTTGCTCCTTGCTCTACGTTATTTGGCCAGGTCTTCGACGCTTCTCTATAGCGTCTCCTACAAATACATGGAACGGCTGGGAGGGCGCTTAATGAAGAGGACAGGCGTCTTGCGCACTCTCATCACGTTGCATCTTGCCGGTCGGCGAAAGTGGGTCTTCAACAGCTTCACTGTACAGAAGACCACTTCCTGTCGCTGGAAAACTTCTTGCTAGAACACCTGGAGAACGACGATTCAGTGGATTATCTTGAAGCCCCCCCTGGCCCTCCTCGGTAATACCAGTTAAGGAGATGTTCTGGAACGATTTCTAAGAGAGCACGAAGCGGACACGACATCCACGAATGTGATCCCACACTGGCGCTCGGGGTATTATTTAAGCGAAACCGACGACGGCTGCAAAAGGGGCCACAAAAAAAAACAAAAAAAAACTGGATGCTAGAGCAGGATAATTGGATAAACGCAAAAGGGCAATGTCTCCGAGGCTGTGAGAGAATAAATATCCGGCATAAGCCGCTAGCCTGTCATGAAGAGTACACGAGAAGGGCGGGCCTGGAAATGGCCTCGTGTGAAGGGAAGGCAACCATTCAATGGGTGCCCAAAAAGATATTTGCAAACGGGTTCTAGCAGCGTCATTCATTGACTGCCTTACGGAAACGGTCTTTGATGAACTGTTTTTGCTATAACGATAAGACTTGTCTCTTTAACGCCGCAGTTACGCGTTCGAAGCGTAACCACAAGGATGGCTGAGTTGTGGGGCAAAAGTCGTGCCCGGCGGCAATTCGAAACCGCGCCGCACCTCACGCTTTCCGGGCGATGCGCTATCCGTTAGTTGTAACTTGTTATTGTCACCAAGTTAAACGTGTGAGTGCTGTAAGGTTACGCATAAACCGTTGAGGCTGACTGAGATGTTAAGAAGCGGCCCTGGTGGCGTAACGGATAGCGCACTCGCCCGGAAAGCGTGAGGTGCGGGTTCGACTCCGCTGGGGGCACGACTTTTGCCCACAACTCAGCATTCTTGTGATGACGTTCTTGAAGGAGTAAAGCTCACCAGTGAAATCGCTCTGGAGAGAAGGGATGGCGACGTTCAACAAGATAAGCGATTCCCGCGATTTCAGTGGATTAACGAGGGGCGAAAAAACAACGAAGCAAGGCGTTATTTTTCAACTTTGCCCTGTCTAACAGGGAAGTTAAGCAGAACCATGCAATTGACCTTGCATGGATTATAATTAGCTGAGTTGGTGCCAAAGAAGCTGGAGAACGACCTTGCGCCAGCCCACTTTATTACCCTTGGCAAACACCCGGTTATCTCTTACCAACCAAGGGGGGGGAAAGCCTCGCCCAAGGTCGAGAAAGTGTTAGTATACTTCTGTCTAGGATTGCGATATGAATTTTCGTTCGCTGTTCAGGCTTCAGAAGGGCTGCATTTTCTGCCTCATTTTTGCTAGCTTATGGTTAACTTGCAGTGTCTTTGGAGTTTTTGAAGTGGACAAGTCAGCCACCATAGTAATAGAAATCGCAGCGCTTTCAGAAAATTGGGCCGGTACGCTGGCTTTGCTGGTCCAGTTTAATGCCCCCATCAAGCCGAAACTGAGGCCTGAACTCCTTACATAAACGAAAGACTATTTGAAATTAACTAACTGGTTCCTGAATACTACTAAAATTAAAATGGGGAAACCGTTGGAAACAACCATAAAACATTACATCCCCCCCCCCCCCCCCCCCCCCCCCCCCCCCCCCCCCCCCCCCCCCCCCCCCCCCCCCCCCCCCCCCCCCCCCCCCCCCCCCCCCCCCCCCCCCCCCCCCCCCCCCCCCCCCCCCCCCCCCCCCCCCCCCCCCCCCCCCCCCCCCCCCCCCCCCCCCCCCCCCCCCCCCCCCCCCCCCCCCCCCCCCCCCCCCCCCCCCCCCCCCCCCCCCCCCCAGCTGATGAGCGCACAGGGTCGCCGAATTTACCAGGACCCGGTGGGTGGGCCTGGGTAGGCGACAATGCCATTGCCCTCCAGTGAATAGTCGTAGAGTCGCAAGACGTCTCCCCCTCCGCACCCTCCCCCGGCCCGACTGTTGCGACTTTTCCTTAACTTAACCATAGCGACACGAGGCAACAGCCAACTGGGCAAAAACCTACGTGAGATTTCTGTTTTGTGAGCTGAGAAGCCATTCGGTGTTAAGTAAATGAAAACCCAGCACCGGAATGATAGGGTTCTCTATGAAAAATTTGTGGTTCCCAGTGATTGCTCAAGCGAGAAGGATCGTTCACATATACACTTGCAGCTTTTACTCGCAGATTTGCATTTCTGCGGCGGGTCAGATTAAAGCAACGGAAGCGAAGAGGGTCCAAAGGAAAGATGTCCTGTCGGGAGGTTGTAAGTTGCATGGGGTTCGCTGCATGCTGCACCGATGGGCGTTAGCCAAACTTTTCAAACCTCTCACCCTTTTTTACATATTTCACATCCTTACCTACCCAAAGAAAAGTCCTGGCTACGGCCCGTCTTTTTCTAATTTAGTAGCGTCAGAATGTTTAAAAGTCCCGGCTCTTTTCTTTGAGCTTATCAGTCCAATACAGGCCCAGTCCAATACAGGCCCATCATTAGCAGTCCTGTTCAAGATAAAGTGGAATACTGGTTCCAATCGCGTCGCAATTTACTGTTCTCCTCGTACTTCAATAACTCGGTAGAAGCAGTTGTATTGGCTCAAAGGCGCTTCAGTTGTTCGAGCTGCTGATGCAAAGGCACTTGGCCTTTCCCTAGGCTTAGACTGAGATTCTCATACCTGGTCACGGTCGTTTCTTAGTTTCCCTTGTTATGTTCGTGTACTAAAAAACGCTGGCCCGAACATAACAAGGATAAAAATAAAAGTCAAACATAAAATAAAACAAGAAAAGAACAAAAACGAGCAACTAAGCGGTGGTCGGGGTCGCGAGTCCGTGGGGAGCCGGATCCCTCTATCCCGCGAGCGCGCGGGCGCGCCGTGTTGCCCCCCCGCGTTAGTCCCGGTCGCTGCTCGCCCACTGCGGCGGGAAAAAATTGAGCATTGGGAACGGGAACTTCCTACTAATTTAAGATCTTCATAAAAGTATATTACTTTTCGGCGCAGTTCGGCGAAGGGCGGGATTAATTTTGCCCACCTTATGGTTTGTTTCTCTGCAATAATAATCCCTACTACTGTACCGTGGCCACCTCCACTGTTGAAACCTATGAACTCCTGTGGAGCTGGAGCAAGCCATCGAGCCATCATGGTGAAACCTGTCAACTCACGAAAAGGCTCTCTAAATGGCCCACACGTACATACATGGACATCAACGCCAAAAAAATGCTGCCCATCCCTGCGGTCGGCCCGAACTCGAGACTTCGCTACAGGGTGCGCCGAGCCAGCGACCACTGATATAAAAAGGTGGGCCGATATCATCCTTCTAATGAGAACCCCCTAGATATCGTTTTTCCCAGTTCTTCAGTCATTTTTTTTCCAGTTTCTCGCCTGAAAAGATGCGTTGGGCGGAGGCCGTACTTATCAACTATTTGATTTCCCACTGTCAGAGTTACTAGTAAGTTATGAATACTCTTGAGAGGAACCAGACTAGGATATGCGGAAAAAATATGGAGAAATCGCCAACGAGAAAGATTTCGTCACACTTTGGAAAAATTCCTATCAAGGCCCGGATACGACCCACTCTACCTACAATGCTGTACCTTGGTACCAGCTCATAGGCAGGAATGAGGAAAACCCCCCCCTCACCCGCAAGATAGGCCTGCGCTGAGATCACTCGAAAAGACAGCAGGCAAGTAACAGTGCAACATCCGAGACCACCAGCAAGACATTGTGCAAGTCATGCGAGGCCAGTACAACAGAGGGAGCATTCATAAAGGTCCTGGTGCAAAACTAGACGTACGCGTAATAGAGTTGGGGAGGTCCATGGAGGAAGAAGTTTCAGCGTGAGTGAACCAATCTTGAAGAACAACAATTCAAGGTGCAGTTTTGCACGAAGGGTCTTTAAATACTCCTTTGAAGGTTATTATCGCCGTCACTGCCTTATAAATCAGCCAAAAGAAGCGATTGAGGCCAATAGAGTTACCTTTTTCATTGTTTCGAAAATTGTTAGCGAGTTGTGCAATCGGGCAAATCTTGGCTCGTTAAACTTGCCTAACGGCAACAGCACTCAATCTCGGTCATTCCAACTTTTCAGTTCTTGGAAGAGCTGTATAAGAACAGAAAGGAGATTAGGCGGCTATTCCACTAAGATGGGACAACTTGTTCCAGAGCACCGGCGGAAATGAACATTAACGGCAAGTAAATTCTGTGCCCAGGCAACCTCATTGTTGGGGATTTCCCCAACAAGTTGGTTGCTGGGGAGGCGGAGGGTTTTCCCTTCGAGCCTTTAAAGAGAGGTGTGGGCTGACTATTTCGTACGTTTTCCCCTGTTTCCATGTATTACTTACATTTACTCCCCTCGCATCGACAGCAAAACTTTTGAGTGAAAGTGGGGGAAAACTCTCGAGACGTCTGGGAAAAACTGGTAGGAAGTTGGAGAGAAAATCAAAGAAATGGTAGAGAGAGGGGTCGTTTTCTCCTCGCGATTTTCCCGTTTCACACGTGCTGTTACCCTCCCCCCCCCCCCGGTCCACACGACAGCTCGACGGAGGGGGACGAAACCAGGGGAGTCGTACCAACCCCCTAACAAGAGGGCGGGGAGGCTCGTAGACTCGACTAGAATCCTCAACCAATATGCCCTTATTCAGCGTCTCCTTGGAAAGGTTCAAACTGAAGCATTGAAAAGCTCTTATGTTTGGAGGGGGCATTTTGCACTACCGCTAGTTGCTTCCAATACACGTTGAATAATAGTCCTCACCCAGAAAGGGTACCATTCAGAGCTCTCACGAAAGTGGACCTGCAAACTCCTGTGAAGCTGTGAAAAGGTCCGAGTGAGCCACTTGGGTCACGGGAGTTACCGGGTTTTCTCAAAGTGGCCTGCACGCGCTCAGCTAAGTGGCATTCCGTGCCCCCACCCAGTCGAACTGCACCCTCAAACCTTCATTCTCTAGGTTCAAAACCATATGTTCTCACCCTCCAACACTCAATTGCCTTTACTGGAATAGCGCCTAGGGTTTCTAGAGAAGAAAACTGGCCAAAACCAAGAGTAAGATAGTCAAGATATGAGTGAACTGTGTGCTTTCCGTTAGCACGAGCGACAATAACGATGGTGATGAACGCGTTCAATTTCACACTTAATAGCCGTTTTACGATAAGCGTTCAATTACTTTGCTATCTAGATAGTCGTAGTGGACGGTAGGCAAATTATTCTATGATGAGATTGGTTAGCGTGTCGCACTTTTGCTGCACTCCTGGTCTGCAAAGCGCCTTTCGATTGAAGTTGCACTTCTGCAATAGCTGCAGAGACTACCATCGCTAGCCAGACAATTTCGTCATAATTGTCTGATACGATCCGGATATGGCTACGGTGGGTAGTGTTGTGTGAGCGACCCAACTACCGCCCCATTCCTCTATGTTTCCAACTGGTCCGTTCGCCTATATAATATTCGGGCGCAGTTCCAAATGGTCCGTTCCTTACATAATATTCGGCCGCAATTCGGCGACGGGGGGGGGGGGCACTTTCGCTGCTTCACTAGTTCCGGTTCACAAGTCCCACTCTGGTGAAACCTGTAAACTCTTGTAAAGCTGGAAGCAAGCTCGTAAAGCCATTATGGTAAAACCTGTCAATTCTTGTGAGCTCACAAAATGGCTCCCTAGACTCGACACGTCGATGGAAAGTAGCAAATGTGCAGAATGCCCACTCCAATTCAAACTGCCTAATACATGTTTTGGCGTCCAACCGACATGGTGGTTCCCAGGGAAAAGGTAAAGTAAGACAAGAGCCTAAGCAATCAGTGTGGGCTTCGGCGGAAGCATATCCTGACCGGTATTCTAATCTCGCTCTAACCATAAGCTCGTAGACTGCCACAATGTAGAACCTATGTAAAGACAGCGATAATAATAGTGAAAAGGAGTCCACCATCCGCTAATATTCAAACCTTTTTTGAGATACGCATTGCTACTTCGACTCAGAATTGGTGGTGTAAAGGAGCCGTAAAAAAACGCTTGGGAACACACTGAACAGAGAACGCCCTACATGGGGGCCGACCCTTGAAACGACCGACGGATGTTCGACGTCAGACAAGCACAATCGCAGTGAATTCGACGTAACGCGTGTTTTCCCGCACAGAAGCTAGGGGACATCGCCCTAGCGACGCTCCAGGCAGCTATGTACACACGCGACTCCCACCTGTACGCCGTTTGCCTTAAACAAAGGGGAAGTAATCGTGGTTCATTGTTGCAATAAACACCCGGCATCATCTAGCTTTTTTGTCTCGCGCGGTTTCGAGTGACGAAATGGCAATATCTCTAGCAACGATGCCAAATTGCACGGGAGGCATTTCGCGACGCACTCTAGTACAGGAAGCTGGTCTTTAAGTCCTGATTGGAAGAAGGTAGTGACCCGCTCCACTGTTCAGCCTATCCTTACGACCCTAATTGGGATCGCCGAGCGACGAATGTCCATACAGTCCTCATTACGGACTGTACAGCCGCGCTGCAGGACGTGATCGCGACAGTCGGTCTGCGATCGGTGACTGCGAATCAGCTGATTTTCATGGAATTCGACTACGAATTTCAACTCTTCAAGCTCGAAGAAGGAAGAGTGGGTTTATTTGGAACAATTGATTAAATTGTACTTGACTCTGAATAAGCTATTGAAAGAATATAAGCCACTAGATAATGCCTGGAATAAGGCAAAATTCAAGGAAAAGAGCAGTATGATCAAGAATCAAAACATCAGGAAATCAGAGCCAGTACTCATTCAAAATTGTTCAGCACGTAAGCTATCTTCCCCTTCGAAGCTTGAAAGCTGAAAAAGTGAATTTTGCAGCCGGAATGTCCTCGAATCCAGCTGATTCACCGTCGCCGAGAGCCGCAGCGCTCTTCGGCGTCACAGTGGCAGCGCGGCTGTGCGGCCCCGAAGTCCTGTTGATTGAGGACTGTATTCGCATCAGTGATTAACAGCTCGTTGTGGCAAAATTTTTATTGATTTCAGGTGAACGAAGGTGTGCCACCTAATTACGGTCGGCGACAAAAAGTGTCATAGTGATCAAGGGCAATTGAATAACTTATATATGTAGAGGAAATTTCAGATAATTTGACTTTTAGAGCCGTACTAGCGGACTAAAAAAAGGATAAAGTCTTCGCCGCTGATCAATCCCTTTCTGGGATGCGGCACGCATTCTACTTCCATTCAGAATCGTAGTGGCTTATTGAATGCGATGTGGGGTATACCAAATGGCTTGCGGGGTCAACTCGATGTACACCGTCAGAGCTCTTACCCTCCGCAGGACGAACTTGTACGAATTTATCCTTCCCCGAAGAATACATCGGTTTTTCCGTGAGGGCGAAGTCGATTCGCATTATGATCCTATGACGGTGCGTCTGAAGACGTGCCGCTTATGCACTACACCATTCTGCGCCAAACGCGATATAAGCGAAGGAAAAACGAGAGGAATGTCAAAAAAAATAAAATAAAAAACAAGTGAGATGTAAGGCACAAATAGTTCTTAGGAAAGAAGCGCGCAACGACCGCGACTATGTCTACTCTGCGAGATTGAACAACGCCGACCCTGATCGTCTGCGCTCTGCTCAGATTGAGCTCTGGGAAAGAGAAGACATAGCGGCGTCGTGGCATGGCATGTGGTGCTGCTTGCCACAAGCATAGTCCCGGATCAAATCAAATCCCGGACAAATTTTGTACTGCCACCCGGGCCAAACATGCATTCCACGTTTCAGGTCAGGGCAAGTCATGGTATTGAGAACATTTTTCGAGATACGACCTTTCTCCCTCTCTTTTTCTCCTCTCCCATGAAACTGTGGACGGACGAAGGTTCTTTCTGAACCATAAGAAACACTTGACGTATGCCGACTAGGGAAGGGAGCAAATACGACCCCTTTCCTGCACTGACAGTTCCCAACATGGGGTGAACCCTCCACAGTAAAGTATGGCTCATTCCTCATTCGAAAAGCTACTATTCCCACTGGGAGTAAAATGCTAAGCGGATCACAAAAAAGATCAGTCAACACCGAGTACTTTAGAGCTTTTTCTGCCAGACCAAATCCATTCCAAGCCCAATCCGTTTAATAGTTCGTCGCCCTCGCCACAAGTTAGCATCCAATTCTGTATGTCACCAAAAAAGAAGCATTTCAAAAGAGATCCAATTAGTAGGATGACATAGTATGTCTCGCAATTGAGCGCAAGAGATTGAGCCGGGGGGATCGCCAGGAAAAGTGTTGCTTTAGGAGACGAGGGGGACCATTCGAAGAGCTCCTGCACAAGCCTCAAAGGCAAGTGGCACGATAAATCGACAAGGCGTACAGGGTCGATACGCCCTGCACGAAAGAATATTGTGCCCCTCAGCAGGCGCTGCGTAACGCCTTTTCAACCAAGGGCACCGTCATAGCGCCTAACCAAGGAGCAACATACCGATCTAGACGGCCAACGCTACCTCCGCCCACAAATGGCCGAGCAGTCAAATCGGCGCTAGATTTCTTATCGCTTCAATTATGAAGTGCAATTGAATGAAGCGTTGCTGCATGGGCAGATGAATACACACGTACTGCTATATCTACCAGAGCGGTTGTCGGCGCGATGCCAACGGAAACTCGTCCAATGCCATGCAGAACAAAGGCTTTCTCGCAGGCTTTTGGCCGTTAAGTTAGCTTTTTCGCCATTTTCCCCACAGAATAGCATCTCTACTTTTTTCTTGAGTGAGGTCCAAATTATCTGGCCATGAAGAGCGTATGAAATTGGTATGAAATTAAATAAAGAGCTGTATCTCCAGATGCTAGATAAGATAGAGACCGATTGCTCTCGAAGGGCTCAAAGCAGTGAAGAACAATTGGATTGCTTCGCAGCAGGGTGAAATTTCGAACGAAGAGAAGCCGAACAAGTCTCCGCATACTAATTTCCGCCCGACGCGCCAAAGTCTCACATTATGAGCCAATCGGAAAAAAAACGAGTCGGCCTCCATAGTGCAACGAAAGAATAAAATCCACAACACGTCCTAAAATTTCAAATAATGCAAGATCCATCTTCATGCTCGCTAAGATAGGAAGTGGGACTAGAATCCTCAAGAAACGCTAGCCAACTTAATCCAGCGCAAATACATCGTTCGGGGAATCACAACGAGGAAAGGTTTCTTTTACTCTCGATAATGTGGTTGTTAGCCGCAGGGATCGAAGTCAGTCCACTGAAGGAAATTAATTGGAAAATAGCGGAGTTTGGGCCCCCTCAGATCTTAGGGACACATCTGCCGCCATGGACAAAGATTAAGAGAAGTTAGATCGTGTCATCGCCTCTGCGATAGTGTGAGATACATCAGGGTGGGAAAGGCGCCACGCTGCACCTACTAAGGGGCACAATATTCCTTCGTGCTATGTACCCTGTACCCCCTGGTAGATTTACCGTGCCACTTGCCTTTAAATGCTAGAAACTGCTAGAATGCGACAAGGTGGTAAAACAACACTGAATAACGAGGGAGAATAAACCGTCCGAAATGCCCTAGCCAGGACCGCTGATCTCTGTGCCACTATAGCTGCGAAGAGGGTGTGCTTGACAGATTTTTCGCCCTCCACTGGTAACCTAAAAAATATCAGTTCGGTCCCACCTTATCACCTCATGCCTGACTCATCCGAATGGAAATTAAGCTAGGAAATAAGCTAGCGGAACAGTAACACCTCAGATGATTGTAGATAAATGATGTTAAGCGTGACGCGGGAGGCAAAGGCAGAGCGCTGCTCTGCTAACATAAGCGCACAAACTTATTTTTGAGCCAACAAAGTGATGTACTAAGGGGGGGGGGCTGCGAGCGCCGATCACCTAGTTCAGAACGGCGTCAGCAGATCGCGTGGAACGGGAAACATGCCACCTCTCATTTTCCGCGACAGAGCCATGCACAAATAGTTTCGAGCGTCACAGTACAGTTTATTCGCCTATTCCATCAACCTTGCGAGAAAAAATTATGCAACTGATACGACCTTGCCTGAAGAATTTCATCTTCTCGGCGTAAATGACACACCTGCAAACACTTAAACACAACAGACAAAAAAATCAAGAAACACGTCAAAACCTTTAACTCAAGAGGCTGTGTTATGCATGATTCCTTCCTCCCAACGGCCAAATAGGACTATAGTCGATCCCCAAAGTAGACGTGCCCTGACAGGTTGGATCTGATGCAAATCTGCGGAAAACGGGTTGGGATCGCTGCAATCTGGCGAAGCGGCAGCGCCGCAGGCATGGAGTGAGCGCTTTTTTATCATTAGTTGTATTCTATCTCATCTGGTCATATTGGGTAGGAAACGCAGTCGAAGACAATCCCGGTCTACGCTTTCCAAAGGCTGCGTTTGTGCTATGCGTCCACCAGCGTCCATCAGCGTAAAGCGTCGGATACTAGGAAAGTATGGATATCGATCTAGCGTCTACAAGGGTCCACCCAGCGACCAGGAGTAGAGAGTATGAGGAAGTAGGATGCAGACTGCTGGTAGAGCATAGTGAAGTGGGAGGGAGAAGACAGCTGGATTAGGCGTCGTGAAATTGTGGCGTGTGCAACTGCACCGACACAATACTGTACTCTGGTCGCTGGTGGATACTGTTAGACGCCGAATCGATATCCATATTTTCCTAGCCCCTCGAGACGCTGACAGTAGCTGGCGGTCGGTGGATGCGGATAGACCCTATAGACGCTGCCGTTCGCTAGATCTATATCTATACTTTCCTAGTCGCTGACGAACGCTCGAAACGCTGATGGTCGCTGGCGGACGCTGCCGCAAAGTATGAACGCAGCCTAAAACTGCCCCGCCGGACTGTCGCTATATCAAGTATTCTAGAAAGGAGGGTTCATCCAATGAGATGATTATCAACCTTCAGAAACGAGTGAACTGCAGGAAGAGTGCTTTACACTCAGGAATTAAAGAAACGTAGATTTGAAATCAGCTTTTCGGCGTTCAGATGGCAATGAGAGATTCTGTCGAAGAGAGCTGATAAGAAAATATAGTTTAACCAGGCACGAAATAAGAATCAGCTGAGCAGAACAGCTGTAGAATTAGCATAATAAAGTCCAAGCACAAGATCAAGTAATGCATTCACAGAGCAAGTTTCAGCAGAGAGCGACCAACAAAAATGTCAATAAACAGGTGAGTTGCTCTGACAACGGTGCTACAAAAACTAGTTTTTTTCTTGTCTGCAAAACCAATTCAGCAATAAATGGAGCTGAATTCTGGTCCCATAGCAGCTTTCTTAAACAGAAGCGCCATCCTTCCGTGTTTGTGTCAGGGTCCGTCATTCATTGAGGATCTCCAGCGATGGGGTCGTATTCGGTCACCAGAGGAAGGCTCGTTTGGTTCTGAGAAAAATAGGAAGTCGGTGAGAGTGTAGGAAGATAGTGAAGATGGTAAGTAGGATGGGAGCTCGGGAAAGAGGGAGGGGCGTATCTGAGGAAGGAATTTTGAGGGAGAGTCGTATTTTGC
>MU948206.1:0-11541 GCA_036418165.1 Cooperia oncophora
ACCTTCCTGCTTCCTCCTGCTCAATATCATCCAAAAATAAAGAAGAAGTGACATGAGAATGAAGCTCGTACTAAATCTTCATAAATTTTTTTTCTCTGCAGAATGGTAGGGCTAGGTTGACAAAATGCTCCTGCCTCTTCCTCTTTCGGCTAGCGTCGGGACTGGTTCCTTTAAATGGTGAAGGATTGGAGAACATTGATACATACAGCAGAGAAAAGTCAATGAGATTATCGCCCCTGGCCGAAATGTTTAAGAATTTTTTTCAACAAAATGTGAAAAGTCTGGGCAACTCAGGCTTAAGTCGTGTTCTTCATCTTGGATGATATTTGGTAGAAGAGGTGCTTGTTCACCAGCAAATGCTCTTCAGCAAAGTATGAAGAAGAGGGGACATACAAGAACCATTTCTTGACATTTACGAACCTTCTTTCCGAATGTGAGTCGAAGTCTTTCTTGAATTGACTAGAGATTAGTTCTGTACTGGGCAGAAGACCCCCGAGCAGCCGGAAACGCCCGCTCCAAACGGATGTGGTATTCGTGACTGAGGGTTCAAACTGCTCTACGAGCAAATATTAGTCAAAGAGATCTAGGAGTTCCCATCGCAGTTTGGCCTGAAATTCGAAAAAATGGGTCGTGAAAGGTCTATGCTGATTGTTCTCCCCTATTTGGCAGTCTAATTTGGAACATCGCGATAGTCAGGCGTTACAAGCCGTTTCGTTTTAACACCGATGATAAATAAGCCTAGCGTTCACTGTAGGTCAACTTAGCCAGCTTCTGTTCCATTTACAACTTTTAGAAAGACGACGGATTTGAGACTTTCGATTTCTCACAGAATGCGCCGTGCGCATGACTTATCGGCGGAATCGCACGTGCAATCTGGTAGCACAGTTTCTCAGTGGCGAAAGGCAACGTTTTCATCAGCATTTTCATCCTTCTAAAGAAACCAGGCACCGATCAACCAATCACGCAACGAATGTGACGCCTTGTAGCTTTTTCAAAAAATAGGGTATCCCACCTCCAATCACGCTCTCTGCTCTGGGGCGAGGGCGAGCAGGGCCGCTAAAGCCACTACATATCACACAGCATCCTCATATGATTATGCACTGGGGAAACTACCATTCCCTTCCATCCCAGAGCTCAGAAAAGGTGTGGTTCGTTCTCCCTACACTTGATGCGGGTAAATCGCAGACACATATTAGCAACACATATTCACACTCCATGTCCGCTCTAGGTGAGCCTTTTTCGCTGCCATGAAACATTCCTATCCACATTCATGGGAAATATTGTGCCCTCAGAACGTCCGATTATGAAGAACTTTTTTCCCCACATGATGAAATAAAACCATATTGTAAACAATGAAAGCTCTACCGTCAGCTGATCTTCGTTGGTAAAGGCTTGAAACCAGAAAGTGATGATCTCATGATCCCTTCACGGTTTATGACATGCAGAAGAGTACTTTAGGTTATGAAGGGCAATATAACTGTGGCTCGCGATGGTTCATAGCTTTCGGATGGGTACACTCAGACAATTTACTGAAGAACTCCAGAAAATGAGGAATTCTACCCTTGGCTGTGCTTGTCGGCGCACTGAACTAACTGACTCTCTATTTCGTCCACGTTTGATCTCAGGGCTTTGTCAACTGCGAACCCTCTCTTCTCTTTCCTTTTTTCTTCACCTTTCTTTCTTTTCCTCCCCCTTCTCTGTTACCTACCTTCATTACCTTCTCCCTCCGCCTAATGGTCTAGTAGATACTATGAAAGAATACCTCTGGACCCTCGCAGTGGGAGCACATCTGGTTGACAAGTGCCCTGTAACAAGCCAATCGAGTAATTGTAAGGCACAAAATTTGTGAACTGTAGTCACTTTTGATCACAAATGTTGCTCGAGCTCGGCTCCCAGCAGCACCTCTGCTTGCTTCTCTCGCGAGCCAGAGTCTTATCGACTGTACTCGCATGAGAGAAGTAGCGAATCTTCTTCCTTTACACAGAACCTTAATTGCACGGTCTGTGATAAAAAGCCTAGGTGATTTTGCAGAAATGTGGAAGAAAATCCGCCAAGTGAACCATCTATGAATGAGAAAATGCCAAAAGGAACGTTGGAAACGCATTCGTCAGACCTCTCTAGCCTCAAAAACTGCAGAGGTAAAAGACTGAAAAGTGGCGCGCGGCTGGGACTATTTCTGTTGGCTGAATTCTCATTGTAACGACCTAGATCTACAGGAGACATTTGAATGCATCACATTCCATGCATACTTAGCCCCGGGAGCCATTACTTTTGGCTGGAAGGCCGACTTTGGAGCGCGAGTCTGGAGGCGGAGCCACTGGAAAAAGGGATGTACCACTGAAGCAACTTTGCGCCTTAATCCCTTTATCGTACAGCATTGCGCAGCAAAACTGGCCCAAGGTTGCCCACTCCGTACCGCACTACCTTCCCACATAACCTCTCCCCATTTTCATTGGTCATCGCGGAAACGCTCCTTCAAATGGAAGGCAGCTACGCGCATTATTTGAATGCGTAAGACGCCCCCCTCCTTAGACGGTTTAGTCCGGCAAAGAACCACAGAGGATGTCCCACTTTGCGGTTCGAAAATGCGTGATAAAGATGCACAGCGCTCGTGACAGCCTTGTGCTTCGCCCACTGTCCAGTACTTCATCCAGGGTTTACTTCTGACAGTTCTTTGGAGTGCGCGTGTTCTGTCACTGGCTGTTTCCATTTCGAAATGGTAAGACTGAGGTAACCAAGCGAAAAAGGATAAAAGGATGAATTTCCCCGTGATCAATCCATTTTCGAGATACTGAACCCATCCCACTTACATTCAGAATCGTAGTGGCTTAGTGGATGCGAAGTGGCCTGAAAAACGACTTGCCAGGTCAGCCGACGTACAACTCGGCGTTCCCATTCTCCTAGACAAGTC
The DNA here is from genome assembly GCA_036418165.1 of Cooperia oncophora. NCBI lineage: Eukaryota > Metazoa > Nematoda > Chromadorea > Rhabditida > Trichostrongylidae > Cooperia > Cooperia oncophora. The sequence goes on from MU948206.1 coordinate 2,912, forward strand.
TGGGACCAAGAGTCCATGGGGAGAAGGAAGAAAACAAAAAAAAAAAACTGGGCGGAAGGCTGTTCCATAAGTTAATTCTGAACGCGCGCATGCCACGTGCCATTACACCACCTCTTCCTCAGTGAAGGAGAAAAATTACGTGATCTTATCCGGACACATCTCCTTCTCGCTGCATGGACCTGCGAGTTCGGTCTGGAAGGGGTCCTTTTCAGGGCACTTCTGTCCGCCTTTTCCTGCTTTTTCCTCGCCGCTGACTTACCTGCCACATTTCCATTCATATTTCAACTCAACTACCCGTGATTTTTGATAGCAGGGCGTGCCTGGAAAAAGTGTGCCTATGCCTGTTATCGATGATCGAGTTGGATGGATCACATCAGTCCAAAAGGCGTTGCATTTCTGTCCCCACGACTGTATACAAGCGAATGGAGTAGCTCGTGTCACCACATATGCCGTTGGCCACTCTATAGTAAGGCGTTTTTTATTCTTCCATATGCACGTGCTCAAGATTCACAATGCTCGGCGCATGCCATGCATTCATCTATGGAGGCATTTGCAACACGCACAAAACGTTGATCAGTTGGCGCGACGGTAAATTGGTTCGGTAATAACCCAACTGTATGATCGGTTGATCGCCCGCCACTAAATCGCATGACGAATCAAAATCGGCTGCTCTTTGAAACTTTGGCATCCGTTCTTACATCTCTAAACACTACTCATCAAGTGCGTTGTTTTGAATTCCTGTTCTTTATTTCTTCGCTTGGAGGAAAAGTGAAAGGAAGCGATTGCTGATATAGCAAGGGGGCTCAATGAGTGGGACCGACTCCGCCCAGTTGGCAAGCGTGAAATGTGGTTTTGACAGTTACCCTGCCAATAGAAGATCACGGTGCCTCTAGATTGTCTATTCCGCTAAAAAACTTGAAACCAATCGAAGTGCATATCAAGGCAGTTGTTTGGAAGATTTAAAGCCTCCATTACCCCAGAAGGAAATGGCACCCCTTTGGGAAGGCATTAGGGCCACAAAGTTCGAGCCCCCCAGCGGCAATTATGCAGAGTGAGAACGGCTCAGACTGAATGGACATCACTCTAACGGCAGAATTGGCAGTGATTGTGGTCTCTGAAATTCTTCTGGAAATCTCTTTTCAATCAGGGATTACAGTAACTTTGTTATTGCCATTGAACGCGTCTAATCCTTCGCTGACCGGGTCATGATCTGGCCTATAAATGATAACCTTTCGCAATGATCGTCCGATCCATGACGTATAAATTCTCTCCATTTTTTTGTTGTTTCCGATGTTCTCTTTTTTGATTAATAAATCTTATTCCCGAAATATTCATTTGAGTTTCAGATTTCAACGATGAAGCAATTATCGTTCTGTTTAGCAACAATCACCGCTTTTAGTTTGAGCGCTTACGGTAAGCCACTCGAATTTTCCTCCCCTACATCAACATAAGGAAGAAGTTGTTGTTTTCATAAATTATTCCAGTTACTTATTATATCTTTTTACAGCTCTCAACTGTCCACCTGTACTTCCTCCTCTCGGAGGAACCACCTCTTTCACTGGAGAGGCTAGAGAAGGATCCGTGGCCGTAGGACAGTGCCCACTTGGACAAACCATGAGCGGTGAGAGATTGAACTTCTGTTCTTTAACTGAATGCTCCAAGCTTGTCGCGTATTCGGAGTCGGGCCTACCATTGTGCTCTCCTTGCTCCCTCTGTCGTTCCTGAATTTAGTGATTTATCAGTTAAGAAGATACAGTGCTAGACCTGGTTTCGCCTGCACTTCCATCCTGAAATGTGTATTGAAATTCTTTGGATTTCGCGTCAGTTTGCAAGTGTGGGTGCAACTATTTACCATGCAGCGAAAAATTTTACTTTTGCTCCAAAAAAATTACAGTTGAATCACAAGTGAGCGTCGTAGTATCGAAAGAGGCATTAAGAAGCTGCTAAAGCAGACTTTTGGCGGATGACTCCGAGAATGGGACATACTCGGAGAGAAAGTGGAAATCATTTGTAAAAATTCCAGGGAGATTTGAAAGGTTTTTTGCTTCCTTAATAAATCGGCTACATATCCCTTCCACCTCACTTCGAGCGCAAAACCCACCTGAGCTACGGCCATTATCCCTGCAAATGACAGGGCGGGTAAAGAGGCGTGGATTGGAGCGCGATCAGGACTAATTTTCCACCAGTGATGCCATCCTGATTGCAACAAATGGCAGGAAAGGCCGTCCCGACTTCGATTTTCTCTCACCTAGTTTTTAGGGGTCGCGACTAGATGTATATTGTAATGTGCCTTTGAATATGGTCATTCTCATAGTTTGACACGAAAAAAGCCATGACGTTGAGGGACCTGCGCAACTCTCAAGCGAACTGAAGTCTCTTTGCAGGTCCATACTCTATCACGTGCACCAATGGCGCATGGTCACCACCAGCCTTCGGAATCTGTACGACAGGAGTTGGGGGATTGATGCAGTCGTCATCAGATTCACTGGCTGGACTGTCAAGTGGAGTGGGTACTGGATTAGGAAATGGATTAACTGGACTAGGAAATGGACTGGGAACTGGAAGTAAGTTCAACTTTCTGGAATTCTATCATTTTGTAATGCCGAACCTAATGACACTTTTGATTTAGTCGCTGGACTAGGAAATGGTCTAGGAAATGGACTGGGTGGTGGACTAGGAACTGGAAGTAGGTTTAACCAACAATTCATCATTTTGTAATGCCAAATTTAATGACACTTTTGATCTAGTGGGTACTGCACAATGTCTACCAATGCTGCCACCACCTGGCTCAACGATATCATACAGCACTGGTGCATCGAGTACTGGCCTTCCTCCACTGCAGAATCATGGGACGATAGCCACGATGAGATGCAATGACAATTCACCTGTATCAGGTAGGACTAATTTTAAAGCGAAGTCGAGAGAACCAGTTTGTTTTATCAACGGTGATTAGGAGGGACTACTAAATATGACCCCTGTAGCTTATGTTGATTTACCCGCGGAATATTGGAGACTGTGCAAAAAGGAAACTACAGCCTTGTTCGCTGCCGATGTCGGCGCGCGTCACGTGGGGGGAGGGGGGGGGCAAGAGGCGGAGGGTGGTCTGGGTTTGCGGTGGCTTCCGTTTCCAACCCATTGTTATCACTTGCCCGCTTTACAGATTGGTGGAGAATGGGCTGGCGTCGTGCCAAAGAGCCCTCTGACACGCTCGTCATCCCCAGCGGCGGTGTTCTTACCAGAATCGTGGAAGCGGGATCGAAGCAATAGTACCATTCCACGCGCTCCCTTTTCTCTTTAAAGGCAGTTGGCACGATGGTTTCCCACTCGGCCTAAAATGGTAGTAGGGCGCTATGTAGTGGGGAAATGGCGAAAGAAGGAGTGAAACGGTCAAGCGAAGAATCTAAAGAAAAACTCGCGTTTCAAGTGAACTGTAAAATCGATTTCGGACGAATTTTCCCCGTAGGCATCTTACCAATCACCGCTACCGAAGATACGGCTGCATATTGTGTACCCATGTATGCATGCAGCATCACGGCCGCTTCATACCAATCCCTTTGCTTCATAATTTGCTCAGCAAATGAATGAATACGAGCGTCAGAACGGTCGTCCGTTTGTGGAGAAAGCGGGACGGTTTGTTTGTTGCTGCGATAGGCGGCGTTATGAGGGTAACCCTCCTTGGCTAAGGCGCCCACGAGGCGCCTGTACGAGGTCATCGGAATTCTGTTAAGCAGTCGTAGAAATCGCTGACATTTGTATAGCAATTTTATCGTGGCCAACTGCGCTTTACGGACGCTTTAATTGCGTTCTTCGTGAGTCTCGCCGTCTCACGGTCAAAAGGACAAAGTATGAACTATTCGCCTTGAACAGCCCTTTTTTTGGGGTGCGACAGGTAATTTTCAAATGTGACCCATTGAATGCAACCTTTCTTGCTTTCCACTTGGCTTAGAGGGCCAGCCGATGTATGTGGTGAGTCAGTGTTTCCACCTACCAGACAATTCTGGTGCCACTCATGCACGGGGGGGGAGGACCAGAGGGGTGCAGGTCGATCGGCATGGGGCGGAGTCTCGACCTCTTCTCGGAGCACCGGCCAGTCGTGTCGGCTCCGGCAGTTTCACTAACATATGTTCATTAAACGACAGCAATGTGTGAACCCGCTTCAAAGCAGTCGGCACGGATGATTTGGTGCTCGCCTAAAATGCTAGTAGGGCGCTATATAGTGGGGAAAATGGCGAAAGAACGGAGTGAAACGGTCAAAATCCTGCGAAGAAAGAGCCTCCGTTCTCAATGTGTTGAAAATCAATTTGGACGAGTTTCCCGTAGGCATCTTGCCAATAACGCCACGTGCGGCTGCATACTGTGTATGGTGCTCATCATTGCAGAACGCGATGGGGCGGCTGAGGCCGCGGCCTCGTGTAACTCGGCTGTGACGGCGACTGTATCGCTGCGCAATCAACAGGCCAGTCACACGCAGCGCGCTTCAGCCCGCCGCCACCGGTCTGTAATGATGAGACCTGTACATTGATCTGCGAAGAAACAGCCTCGAAGAAGAAAGATCAATGCAACATCACGACCGCTTCATACCCAATCCCTTCACTCATAATTTCTTAAAGGCACTTTCCGCGATAAAATAAGGCTATGACCTTTCAAATGTGTCAGACGATCCGGAAGGAGATTGCGGAGGCTGCGCTACCTTTAGAAAGTGAAAATCGGCAAGAATTCCGCTTTAAGCTAACCAATTAGGCCCATGGGCCCCTTAGGCCCATGCCGACCCCCACCGGCTGCTAGCTACTAGCTAGTAGCCACTATGCTATCTCTCTCCATTCCGAATGGTGAGAGTGAGGTGATACGATAAAAGAGCTGATATCTTTATGATAACGACGAGTGGAAATTCGTACAAACATGCGTTTTCTTCATTGCATGCATGTACAAGTTGGGTCGATATGGAATCCTATTTAGGGCATTTTCGGCTGTTTTTCTGCTGCTTTTCTCCGCTAATCAGATACCTAGCCCTTTTTCGTTCCTATGTGGGTTCCGTTACCCACAATCTGTGGTCGCGGGCTTTGCCTTTAAGAAGCAATTCGAGCGTCTGGCAGCGGTTCGTCTTATTTGTGGGCGGCGCGGGCCGTTTGGATCGCGTATAATTTGTGGCTTGATAGGGCCCTTATAAAGGCCCTGCTTTCCCTAGCGCACCTCGGAAAAGGCCATTAGCAGCGTTTGCTCGGGGGTCGACGCGAATTCCAACCCCCTGCCAGGCGTATTAATCCTACTCTTCGTTAGTGAATTTATCGCTGGCCAACTGCTTTAAGCTTCACAAGATAGGTAGACAGATGAAGTAAACATTGATGAATCCTACTGTTTCCTTGATTTTCTAGCCTGATTACCAGGTTTGCTTGACGGACGTAATATTCTCAAGTCTTCAATATCACTTGGAAACCTGCTTCCAAAGTTTGGGTTTTCATGCAGACACTTTTTGAAATCTCTTCGCAGAAATTTGGCTCTGCTTTAAGTTGAGAGCCAAATTTCTGGCGGAAGAAGATGTTCAAAAAAGTGCCTGCATGAAGATTGGAGATTTGGCCTCATTTAAAATGTTGGAGAAGTGCGGAGTGAAGGCCATAGAAGTGCATAATTAATCAAACGGGATAGGCCTATCTCCACCGTAACTGTTAGCGCCGGGGACGTCGTACTGCTCTATGTAACTGCATGCAGTTGGCGCAATCTCCCCCGAAGGACAACCAGACTCGTAGGAGCAAATGCTTTCTGAAGGCATTTACATAGATTGCAGACATTTCAATCACTTTAAATGTGCACAGTGCGAGATTGGGGGGAGTACTCGGGCGTATCATTGGCAAAACCGATGGATGTCTTTTTTCCTTTGTTTTCCTAGGGGAACCTGCTTTCATATTTACCCTCAAGGCCGTGCCATGGTCATTACTCACAGGCTCCTGTGAAACTAACCCCTTCACACCCATACAGAAATAGAGCCTCGCTTGTAGTGTCCCAATATTTTGCTTTCGTTACTTATTCCATTCTTCCAAATGAAGACCCATTTAATCACGCTGCAGACATACAACACGCTGCACGGCCAGACACGCCCACTCATATCCGCATTGTCTTGTCATACCTTTCTCGAGAGTTCTCGAGCGGGGATTTCCCCGATCAATGTATTTACACTGACTGATCAGATATGAAAAGTTGTGTACACTTCGTATCTCAGCACCGGAGGGCACCGGAGAGAGAGTGTCCACAGACTGATGGTGAGTTGTGAGCATGGCGGTGAATCACTTGAATGTTTGAATTCCCTTCATGTCATGTTCCTTACCCTCCGTCGCCGAGAAATGGATTGTAGAGTGTTTTTTAATTACTAACCTGAAGTTACTGTTCCACTTACTTCAGGAACATCCGTGGCAACGTGCCAAAATGGTCAATGGCAGCCACCCACAATGGGAACGTGCACGAATAACAACAGCAACGGCCGTATGTCATTATTAGAAGTTCACTAAGTTCACTTTTTTTTCTGCTCTCGATAAGATGATCTTGCAGTCGGCTCGCCTATGAACACCGGCCTCGGCTCTAGCGGCTCTTCAAACGTGGTTCCTGGCTTGTCAGGCTCACTACCCTGTCCCCTGGGTGTTGTTCCACCGCTGAATGGCAATGTTGTATATAGCTCAACACCACCATATTCGCAAGGAACGACAGCCACCTTAACGTGCAATGCCGGATTCGTCGTAAAGGGACAAAGTACGGTATCGTGTCAGAACGGACTCTTTGGCGTTCTGGGAACGTGCGAAAAAGTTTCCGTTTAGGGCGAACCGTCTGTCTAATAAAATTGCTTGTTAAAATTGATTACTATGTTTTGTTATTGTCGAACTAAGACTGAATGAAACTTAACTACTTATCCATTTGGTCATGTTGTAACTGCCATACAGCTTTACCGTAGTCGAGTCGCAAGGTTGTGCTCGGCTATACGGTTACAGCGACAGCGACAAGTTCAGTGACATATTCCACTGTCATAAGTCTCAGTAAGTGGGTTCAAAATTTGAGCTCGTAGTTGTAAATTGATTCAGTGGTAAAGGGAAACGCCAATCAATACTCGAAAGTGCGCGGAAATGGTTGTTAGCAGGATGTTCTCTGTGTCAACGCTCACCATTCACTACACCATGAATAGGCTACAGACACTCAACACGCCGCACGGTAGTAACAAAGAAAAAGTGAGAACCGAGCCGCCAACCATTGCGCCGCAATCATAGCGCGACGGCAAAATGTCTACGCAACTCTAGGACTTCATGACTCAGCGCCTTAGTTCTCTTGCAGCGCACTTCGCACATGTTTCAACCATGTTCCATGCGGGTGTCCTGGCTTGCCCCACGGTCTCGGTCACGAATACATTGGCAATATTACACAGTGTGTGGTTCTGATGAGTTTGCTATTTTATCCATTGCGGCATTTGTGATATTACGCCGTACACCCGCCGTTCAATATACTCCAATCCCTAGGAATAATGCGTAGGCGTCGGCCGCCGCACTTGACGCACTAAGCGCTTTGGTGGCTCTGCGCTGGTGGCTCTGCTTCTGAGTAAGATATGTTCCATAGGACAACATGGTGTGAGCGCGTCTCTGTTCACAGTGAACCATGAAGTCGTTTCAAATTGAAATATCCCACGAGTAAGCCATTCTATGCCATGACCGAAATGCCACGCCTACTCCGACTCAGGGATAAAGAGTTTCAGTGTTAGTAACCATAAACTTTCCTTCTGCGGGAATATCAAGTCTTCAGCACGACAAACCTGTTTAACAGAAACTATCCTACTATATATAATCCGCTAAGTATGTCTGTAAGTGTGTGTGTGTGTTTGTGTGTTTGTGTGTGCGTCCGTCTGTGTCTGTCACGAAATTCATAGCGAGCGTCGCAGAAGAGATAGGATGACAGTTCCAAGAAGTGATATACACGGCAGGACGGGAACAGTTTTGGTGGGTGGCAGAAGGTGATAGCACTTGATAAGATTCGATAAGGTGCCTTAGAAGGGGAGGGTGACCGAGTCCATAGTGCGGGACACAGCAACAGTAGGAAGTTGGTTCTAAGGTATGATATAGGACGTGAGACAGGAACATTATTGATGGGTGACAGGGAATGATAGCAGCTGATAAGATCCGTCAAGAGGCTTCAGAAGGTTAGGGTGATCGAGTCCATAGTGCGGGACACAGTAACAGTAGGACATTGGTTCCAAGGTATGATATAGGACGTGAGACAGGAACATTATTGATGGGTGACAGGGAATGATAGCAGCTGATAAGATCCGTCAAGAGGCTTCAGAAGGTTAGGGTGATCGAGTCCATAGTGCGGGACACAGTAACAGTGGGACATTGGTTCCAAGGCATGATATAATTGGCGTTGATGATACAGAGAGCATTATTCTGATGGTGACAGGGAATGATAGCAGCTGATAAGATCCGTCAAGAGGCTTCAGAAGGTTAGGGTGATCGAGTCCATAGTGCGGGACACAGTAACAGTGGGACATTGGTTCCAAGGCATGATATAGGACGTGAGACAGGAACATTATTGATGGGTGACAGGGAATGATAGCAGCTGATAGGATTCGATAAGGGGAGTTAGAATGGTAAGGTCACCATAGA
>MU948215.1:1087-18252 GCA_036418165.1 Cooperia oncophora
AAAGTCAGAGAAATCCTCGTAGCAATAGGTGCGTAAGCGACAGCGATAAGTGGTGGAAGTGACTGATACAAAGGTTACGATACAATCTTGTCGCCTTCCTAAAGAAAAAAAAGCAAGATAAGAAACGGGCTGGCGCCACGCCTACCCCTGACACGCCCCATCATTCGCAGCGAACAAGACTGTATCACCAATTCGATTAAACTGAAGAAACTAGCGACTATCAAGATTAGACCGTATACTAGGAGAAGCTCTAAAACTCTGCATGAATGGTCTCACGCTCTTCGAGCCAGGAGAACCTACTCTGGCTTGTAAAAGGAACAAATAGAGACTACTTAGTTATTGGCACAGTTCAAGGACGCGCAACCAGGCAAAAGTTGTTAAGAAGAAAGGCATGGACACGTTTGGCACGGAAACAATACTATCTCTTATCTTACCTCACCAATCGTTACATCTCTCACAAGTTGCATGTTGAGTAGTGGTAGGTCAAAACCGATTTCATTGACGTTATTTGTATGTCCATGATCATAGTAAGCACCTACGGCATCTTGAAGATTCCTGAAAGTAACAACTTGGAAAGGAAAGATGTTACGAAGCAGTAACGCGAGATGTAAAATTTTTGCCATGATGATGGACGCCTGAACGCCAAAAAAATTTTGTTGGACTAAAATCGGGTATGTTTCGCATAGGAAACGTAATGCGACGAAAAAGTTGCTGTAATCAACTAATCTATAACGAGAATAACAAAACAGAACAAATACTAGTACAATAGAGGATGCAGTACCCCAAGTACTGGAGAGGTTGTGGCAAAGTCCCAGTAGTCGAATCATGACACCCCTACCCACTATTCTAACTCTACCCTTTCAGCCTCTGAACCCAACTTCACCTCCTCACATTCCCTTCAAGGATGAGGCACGAGAGGGATATATCTCCCATAGCAAAACGATTAATCCTATATTCTTCCTCGAAATCTCCCACAATCTTCAGATTAATTCATTCTTCCTTTTAGCAAGCCAAATACATGTACTTCAGAAACATCTCAGGATATATGTCAGCCGCGAAGCCTCCCTTTTTCCTTCCCACTTTTTCTTCACTCACTCCCTCTTCCCTCTCCATTATTCTCCTTCCTTCAAATGCCTGGCCAGAAGATGCAACGAGAAAGAGCTTCTGGACCCTTTCAGAACCTTTACCCGTTGCATCTTGCTGACCAGTGAATCCCCTCTATGTTAATATTTCAGGAGAAACAAAAACAAACTATAGAGGGAGCAACCTTAGCAGGACTTATCTTACAGTCAGCGGTAAAGGTATAGGTGTTTACTGCTAACTCAAACGATGCAGGAGGTATCGTAGACAGAGTACATCAAAGTGGCCACATTCACAACGGGGTCGTATTCGGGTTGTGGAATAGAATGTCGCAGTTGGTCCGGTGGAATTGTTCGGCTGTTGGTTTTACCGCTTTCAAGCAAACTGCATATCCCCTATTTCTGATACTTGACAGTAGATCCTCCGTGGACGGATACTGAGGGGGGGGCAGGGGTGGATATCAGAAGAGGGAAATAATTTTTTATATTCCCATGATGTTTTCTGATAGTAGGCGATGGAAGCACTACAAATCACGAGTATTGTTCCAGAAAAAAATAATATAAATTGACAAAAACCTTACCAATTCGACATATCCAAGAAGAAAGCACACAGTTCCGGAGAAAGGCTGACGTCTCCCAAAATACTTTGGAATTGTTTCACCAGCACCTGTACAAGGAAGAAGAAGATTAAAGATCGTCAATTACTTCTACGAATTGACAAAGGGACATAAATTTCTGACAATCGTTCCAGTTTTACTTATGGACTTCCGGAAAATTTTTCAGCTCTCTAATTAATAGCAATAATTATAGTAAAAACTATATACAATAGCAGTAATTATATACAAAAGAGTCAATCACGCATTCAAGAGCATTTTCTTTTCGGAGTTCTACAACTATAAAAATCTCTTATGTTTATGGATTCATCCAACTTACACCTTTGGCGGCACTATTTAACACCGCGGAAATAATGGAGCATCATCTTTCAAAATTTTCAAAAATATGCCGGTAATAACATTACCCTCCTCATCCTCATATACTCAGTACCGTCGAGCTGCCCAAATCTAAAGAAGTAGCGCCCTCTACCTGGGTTGTCTTATAATCAGACGCATAAACGCCAACGGCTCAGTCCACGTAATCAGGGCAATCCGACGCCAAAATCACGCCAAATCAGAACTACTCCGATATAGTTGTGATATTTGCTTTCAGCAATGTTCCAGGGATATACAAGGGATTTCTGCCGACTGGTTCCGACCTTAAAGGCAATCCTCGTGCTCAATCAAAGTGTAGGCGTCCTTCCTCAAACCAAAAGGTATTTTTTTGTCGCGAGTTGGTTTTTTACAGCGTGTTTTTCGCTTTTTTTTCACGGCTAAATGGTATTAGCACTGGATGACGCGAAGAAACGAATAGTGAGCCAGAGGCGGCAGGATATCGCTTTGCTGGCATAAAACGAGCAGGTCCGGAAAACTCGTGCAGTGAGGCTGCCAGGGGGCTTACAAGGTGTTGCCATGATTTTTTTTGTTTTTTCTGCCCTGTAACTCACTCAGCAACTATAGGTATGTAACTGAACGCCTCCATCCACAATATGGAATGGGCTGGGGGGTATCATTAATGTTGAGGATGAAGTTTACTGCTTCCATAAAGCCATACCACATGCTGCACAACAAACTTGTCGAAAACCACAGAACCTCTTCCGGAACTACGGGACCTCTTCTGGCTTCTGCGCAAAATATTGAACCTAAACAGCAGTCTGTTTCTCTTCGCTACCAAACCCCACTCCCCGATGAACCAGGGCACACCGCTGTCAGGGTTCCCCAATAGGGGGTCGTACGTATTTGGTAGCTGGGAGTGTATTTGGGCTAAGAGAAACTTATTCTGATAGTTGATTTTTCCTGTTTCGTGGACGCAAACGGAGGGGGCTTGTATTTCTCTTCCGACCATTTGAAGAAGTGTTTCACTTGTGCTACCCCCCCCCCCCGCTCTACAGCAACTTTTGGGGAAAAGCAGAAAATTTTTTGGTGAATTCCGGAACAAAGTGGTAGTACGTTGGGGAAAAGCCAAGAAATGGTAGAAGGAGGGCTGTGTTTTCCTCGCGGCTTTTATTTTTCCGTTTCACATGTGCTACTCACCCCCCCCCCTCCCCCCACTCCCGCTCGATGAGGAGGGAACCAGAGGAGGGCGGGGGGAGGGGTCGTACCAACCTCCTAAAAAAGCAGGGGTCGTACGGACTCGACCAAAAAACCAATGATGTGCCCTGCGATGAACTCCAAATAGCCCGGGTAAATGGCTGGGTGCAGCAGGGCCAAGTGTCCTTTCTTGGTTCGATACTGCTGTTGCCTCTTTTTTTTGAAAATTTTGCTAAATTTCTTAGAAAAAAATTGCCAGAAACACCCCAACCTGACAATAACACATATCGAATATAAATTAAAAGAAAAATCCGCCTAATAAACCATCTCACCTCTTTATCGCTGGTTCCCAAACATGACAGTTGACGAATCAACATATTGTCGATATCGTCGGTGTCCATGAACTAAATGTAAAATGTCTTTGAAATACATCATGAAAAGAGCGGATTAAATTAAATACATGGGATTAGTGGCGCACATTAAGGTCATTGCAAATAATCTTGAACACTCAGAAAATCGTCCACAAAACGATTGGAAAACGAAACTATCAAACGTTCATTTAACGAATTTTGATTGTAAAAATCAGACCAAAATCAAAAATGCATATTGCAGCGAGAACTGGAAAGTGGCAAAATGATTGACGCATATCAGGAGAACAACAGATGGGAATGATCCAAGTACGAAGTCACACAACCATCGATAGTTCTTCGCAAGAAAACCTAATCGATCATCATACAACTATTTGCGTCCGTTCAGAATGATATCACTTATGAGTATTCCTGCAACGTTTAGAACGGGTTTCACGCCAATCGAACGAAAAACAATGGAAAGCTCGTCCATTTCAACGCGCTTAGTAACAACACATATTTCGTGGATACAAGTGACCACTTACACTCCTTATCCCTGAGACGGAGTAGGCGTGGCTTTTGAGCACGGCATAAGACGGGTTTCTCGTAGAATACTTCAAGTTGAAACAACTGCTATCTTGTCCTGTGTTAAATGTAGACTTGATTACTACTGCTCCAAAATGACAATATCTCACGAAAACCTGGACCGCCGCCATTTTAAAATCAAGTACGCAGCCACGCCTACCCGATCTTAGGGATTTCGAGTGTATATAATTTGCCTTCGTTTCTTTGGGGTAAGCGTGAGCTACTTCGTAATAGCAGGCAAACGATACCGGGTTTACTTATAATTTTGTTTTGAAGTGGTCTTTTCGCGAATATTGCGCGCGAAGAGCCCTTCACACGCATTTTCTACACACAATACATTACATTACGTCTGTATTACATGCCCCGCCCCCAGATAACTCCGCCCCTTTTTGTCGCCACACAATTTACACCGTTTACCAGACACATTATCTCGTTTGACAGAGAGACCCTTAGGACAGGGGGGGGGGCTTACTCAATGTCTTTTCGATATCAAAACATTTAAAATATTTACACGACCTAGAACGTATTTCAGGTCACTGAACGAGGCCTGAGCACGAGCAATATACAGAGACCTCTGGGTTTCTTTTTTAGAAAATTCGAGATCGTGTGAAATATAGGCGTTTCCGTGTGACTAATTTCATTCTGTTGGATTTCAACATTTGAATTCAAACGCGTTCGATTGAATCAATTTTTAATGAGCATTGAAATAATGAACGGGATGTTGTGCAAGGTGAGCAAAATTAAAGGGGTTACAGGGCCCCTGTCAACCGCATGCTCTCTCGCTAAGAGGGTCCAGAGACTCATATCATGGTCTGACGAGCATCTGAAGGGAGGAAAATAAGAAAGATAGAATAGAGGAGGGAAGGAAAAAAATCAATAGAAAAGAGCTCCGCTGTTGACAGGTATCCTGAAACGGACGGACGAGAAATTGAAGAGTGGAGCATTTTGGTGCAGGTACATCCAAGGCAGTTAAAATCACGACAGTGTACTCGACTCACTCAACCTCGGAGTCTTTCCTGGAGCACGGGCAGGAAGTCCTTATCCTCCTGGGTTACAGTCATTTACTGCATCAAAAGACCCGCCTTGTTCGAAAAAACGAAGTGAAACGGTCAAAAACCTGTAGAAAAGGCCTCTGTGCTATAAGTTCCAAAAGCAATTTCGGACGAGTTTCTCGTTGGCACTATTCCAATAACCGCTACGGTAGATGCGACTGCATGTATGTAATCATGTATCCATGCAATACCGCAATCGCTTAGGTTACGTAACATCTAAAACTTATGGTAGAGGTCCTGGCGCGAAAGGCCAGAGTGCGGTGAAAAAGAGAACTGCGGCTGACAAAGAGTAAAAAAAAGTGCAGAAGACATGTCCCAAGCCAGGGGACGAGCTTTTTCAGGGACAGTGACTCCAGGAAGGATGAGCTACTTATCATGTGAGAAAAATTGGAGTATGTCGGGTCACAGTGGTCACAAAATGCGTGCAGACGTGAGAGCGCAGAGAAAAAGAGAAAGTTGGCGGGACCAAAGGGATTGAGTTGTAGTCGCCCGGACAAAGCGCTTCACATCAATCCCTTCGTTTCATATTGTACTTCGAAAATGAAGCGATACGAGTATCAGCATCACTCGGACAACTGTGGGCGGGCGGGCACGTTGGGCGTACGAATCGGTATAATGAAGTCGATGGGGCGCTATACGGGTACCTTCCTTGGAAGAGACGCCGCGCAGCGCTTGCTCAAGGGCGTCGAGTTCTGTCCCGCTAGCGTTTTGATCCTGAACATCTTCGAAATTAATCGTGCCACGTGCCTTGGGACGACCCCGGACGTACAGCTTTTGCCCTCGGATTGTGAGCGTGGTAAGTGCCACAACTAAACTATGCATAAACTGGACTAACTAACAAATTTCACAAAAGTACGAAGGGCTGTTTTGAAAAAGGTAAAGGAAGAGCTTCCAGATCTCCATGAGCATTTTGCAAACTGCTGCCAAGTGTCATCATTGAGCTTGAGCTTGTTACGCTGTGATGAGCACTGAACATAAAAATGTTACCAGTTCACCGAAAAAAAAAACATAATGGCACCATTGCCGTTCACGTGCCAGCGGTTGGCCAATAAAGGGCACTATTACGACACAGCAAAGCAGTTCGTGTACTTAATAGTGCAAACGTTGTCATATAAAAATGACACGATGCAGGAAGTGTATATGAAGAAAATAAGTTAAAGTTTAATTGATTCTGAGCAAATGTTACAGTAATTACACGAAATTTCATTTTGAATCAGCCGGCGGCGCTATTCCAAAAAGGCAAAATCTGGATTTTCTCAGTCCCAACAATTATCTCATAAAAACTTCTCCCTAATTGTCAGAACAAGCGGTGCCACTGCTCAGTTAGTAATATTTCAAGCGCACAGCTTGGTGAAAAAAGTATCCCAATTTCAAAAATATAACAGGACACAGTCATTAGTCACGCATTGGAAGTGCAATTACTGTCATTTTTGCTCGAAGCAGCGTTCATACTTTGCGACTCGGACTCGGCGATCTGAAGATTGCGCGACGGAAAAGGTATAGGTATCGATCTGGCGACTGTGGAGGTTGAGCGATCTGCCGATTTGGGAGTCTCGGCGTTTCCGGCAATGGCGCGCCAAAGGATGGATGGGTATCGATTGGCAGTGTCGCTGGCGATCGCGTAGATTCAGCGACCAGGCAGACTGAGCGATCCGGCTATTTGAGAGACTCGATCTGGCCTTCTGAGAGATCACCGGGAATGCCAAGTCTACCAAATCGCCGAACTGTCCAATAACCGCAGTCGCCAGATCGATACCTATACTTTCCCCGTCGCGCTATCCCTCAAACTGCCCAATCTCCGACATCGCCGAATCGCCTGAGTCGCAAAGTATGAGCGCGTCCTGACACTTGAGCTGCTCGAGCGGTCCAAATGCCGTCCAAAATAAAAAAGAGACCCGAAAAAATGGAGTGGAACCAAAAATGCCATTAATCCACAAGTTGTTCCCGTGGAAACTGGAGTGAGTCTAATCTAACGAACTGTTCTACCAAAATAGTTGGCTATACTGAAGTAAAGAATTTGGAACTAATTCAATTCTGGCTTCGGTTGCTTCGTAAGAAAGTAAAGTAAAAATCAAGGGAAATCTCACGTTATTAATTACGTGAAGAAATAATCGCGATCAAGTGTGACTATGAGGCCTACGCACTTTTGGCGTAACTATGACGCATAACGAAAGTGCGCAACTTTTAGGTGTGAAATGCACTTCAGTGTAAAAAGTAAAGTACATTTTGACTTACAAGAAAGTGAAGATTTCTGTATTGAGTGAGAAATAAAACATTTCTAGAGCGTTATGCCGCCTCTACATTCAATACCATAAGCGATGAAAAATGCAACCTATTATTTTGAACGAAAAATTTTGGAAATCAACTCGGTGCTGAATACTGTGACAATTACTAGACTGAGGGAGAAGTAATCGAAATCGAAACATTAAACTTCGAAAGCCCCTTTTGCGTCATGAATACTAAACTTTTAGCTAATTGCGTGTGATATACGTTCTTATTTTTCCTTTGTTCCTTGCTTGTTAATCAATTCGCTTTTTGAATGAAAATTTACCATTTTAGGCGAGTTAATAAAGAGCTATTTTTGACACTTTTCAAAGAAAAGTCAAAGAATTGGGTTATTCGAGCTGCGGAACTCTTAGTAACCCATAGGCTGCGTTTATAGTTTGCGTCAACATTTTGAACGTACGGCAGCGTTTTTAGCGACTGCACGCCAAACGCTAAAACGATAGATCAATACCTATATTTTCCAGTCGCCCGAAACGCCAGCTAGAAAGGCTTAAATGCTACCGTACGCTCAAATCGCTGACGCAAAGTGTAAACGCAACCATTCACCGCATCTTTCTCCCATAGTTCCTAACTTTTCATAAGATCTCAGCCGTCCCTTAAAAAGGTATACTTGCTATTTGGACGGGTTCTGCAAGCAGCAAAAGAGCTCAGAAACCAAAAAGCCGAAAAGCTGTCTGGGCTCTAGAAGCTAAAGACTCACCCTTATGGAATCTAAAAACTTGTTAAACGTAGAATACAACTTACATTTTCAGATGGTTTTTACTTCGAGTGAAATGATCTCTTGCAGAACTTCTTGGTTGTGGCCCTACAGTAATGGGTTGGCAGGTAAGTGGTAGCAATCATAAAATTTCGCTTTGAAGTGAAAAGCTTCCCAGTGTGTTTTATGCTGTTCGATAGACAATTTTCCGCTCTACAAGATGAAAAGGTCATCAACCATTTTCTTCCGATTTTTGTCACCTTTTACTCCTCGATTTTTTTTAAAGTAGTGTCGGTCGGCGCAAATGAAAGCTTTCGACACGAGCTTTTTGCACTCAATCTCTTCGCTCATACTGCAGAAGCAGCTCAAACTTGAGATAAGTATAATCAAGGAATCGAGCTACTTAGGATGGCTAAAGTTGGCTTAAGCGATTGAGGGATGGGAATTTGGACCTTGTAAGTGGGCACCCTAGCGGGCGCCTTTCGGGAAAGAGGGCTAATAGAACCCATCCGAATTGTTGAGTCTCTACAATCAAGCAAACGTAATCGCGATAAGATGAGGCAGCGCTCTATGACCTTTACACTCCCCATTCTCTGGTATGGCTCTCCTTGAATAAGCTGTTTAAGAAAGCTCCCTGTCGGACTCAATAGGGGCATTAGGTTCGATTGTCTGCGAAGTCGAAATTGAAATCTGTGAATCGCTTGAATCACCTTGTGCCTTCCTAACAGACATCGCTTTTTGGCCACATTACATAAAGAATAGGCTTCTGCGGCTTCAGTTTTTTAATTAAATGCAAAAGTATAGGGCGTCGAGAAAGCTCATTCTTGTTTACTTGGTTTTCTACTTTAAGTACTTGAAAATTAATGGAAATGGAATCTTCACACGAACCAGCACGCCTTCTTATAGCGTCAGGAACTCTTCATGAAACTATTAGGATGCACACACTCATCTTAAACCAAAAATTCTAAGGTAGAAAAAGCTCATTGCCCATGGGGCCAACCCAGTACTATTGCATGTTCTTCGACTTTTCAAGCAGTGAACAGCATTTAGTGCTGAAGTGTTTGAGAGAAGCGATTGCGAACCAGAGATCTGAAAAATTTGGCGCCATCCGGCTTGGTGGGGACAACAGCTGGCAATCAGCTAAGCTTCAACAGGCTACAGGCTCACTCGAACAATTTCGCAACTTCAGGAGTTCACAGATCTGACCAGAGGCATGGAATTACAGAAGAAATTAACGAAGGCACGACATGCCCCCTCCAAGCCGAACTGCTCCGAGAATATTGTCCGAGCCTAAAGGCAAAAGGGGCTTCAAGATGGATGAAGCAACACCTTTTTGCAAAATGTGGTCTTTTTTCGTGAGCAGTTTTTCTACTTTGGAGTCTTCGCAGTACTCAAAAGGGTTTAACAAAATGTCCCAGTTGGACTAGCACCTTGGTGGCGTCATCTCCTACGCATCTGTCTCGGCGGAATTAATTTACGCACTTTGTACTCAATTTCTTTCCATACTAGTCGGTCGCTAGGCAATTGTACTAATTTTGACACAGTCTAAGCATCTCTAATATAAGTGTATAATGTAAACCACAATCGTGGCAAGAAAGGGGCGTGGACGTCTGGGGCGGGGCTTCCAATGAGGTCTATTGCGTGCGGGGGTGTGTAACGGGCGCTCGCGCAAGAACGCAAAAAATCGCTCCGCAAAGGGATCCTATTCTGATAGGAGATCCGATGTATGATCTTCATCTTCACGCTTCTCTGCTATTAGGAAGGGGGGAGGGGGATCCTATTAAGAAAGGTTTCCTAGCGCTACGGCGCGGACTTCCCTCATGCGATCGACATTTATTAATGATAGCTCCACTCCAGCAACTAAAAACAGGGTCTGGTAATGCTCCAAGAATCTGTGAATTAGCCCTTAACAATATTTTCTATAGAAATGCCATTTAATCACGCTAAAGCCATCCTGTTTATCACAAACGCCTAGCGAGATTATTTTTGATCTACTACCGGGACCACCCATTAAATCGCCGCTGTTGCTTGACTACTATACAGGAGCAAAGCGAAATGAAACAGCCAGGATGATGTTGAACTACAACTGTGCAAAGCCAGTTGATCAAGTTACCAACAAGTTGATTTGATGAGATCATTTGCAGGAAAAGCTCTTAGAATGACTCATGTAATGGGAAGACATCAAATAAAAACGACATTGCGAAGAGCACCAGCTGGGCAAATAACTAAATTAATCGATAACAAAAACATGACTTTAAAATTATACCCCTCGAAATAATAGAATCCAACTCACGAAAAATCATACAACGTTTGAAATAACTGCAAACAAAAAAATGTGCACAGCAACACCTATTGTTTTACTAGCCAACTAAAGTGTTAAGAAAGAAACAAGGGATTCAAAGTAAAAAAGAAGGTAAGCACAAAAGGCTCCGACGTTATCATGTCAAAACGAAAAACGAACATGCAAATGGAGTAAAATATTAGAAAAAAAGAATGAAATGGATCGCCAGATTCCACGCAGTTTCTTCAACCATTTGTGGGACCATTGAATGAACGCAAAAAGTAAACAGAAGTAAGAAAAAGATGTGCAAACGAGTGACTAAGAATTGAATTCCAAAAACTGTTCAAAGATTAGAGGTATAATTATACTAAGCAACATTCCACGAATAAATCGCAGCTTAGATTATATTTTTTTCCGACGTCACATTTACAGAACAGAAAGCTGAGAACGCTTGTTTGTCGGTGTGTCGTAGGTTTTGATAGGCGTGATTATGGAGCATTTTCATGGAATTATTATTTGGTTTTCGCTGAATATTTGAGCAAGATATCGATAGAATGTTACCAGGGTGAGGGGTCCTAAGCAAAGAATTTAGAAAAATTGATTTTCATAGGGGATGAAAGGCTCTGGAATTGATGACAATTTCACTTGCACTACTGACACGAGGTTGTTAATCACAAGTCGTAAAAGTGCAGAGAAAGTGCTAAATGTAGAAATGCTGTTGTGAAATGGAGCGGTCTTGGTAATGCTAACTCGTTAACAGTCAGCAGCGGAAGGGGTAATGGTGCTGGTAATTCCCTCTAATTGACAATATGTAATTATGCCTTGGGCATGAATATTCACAAAATCGATGTCGGTGTATGAATAGTTATATATAGTTAATGGTTATGTATAAACAATTGTTGAAAAGCGAGAAAAGCGAATGTTCTACCCAAGAGACACTTACCTTATCCTCGGGGTATAGGTCACCCTTCGCAGAGTCGCACGCGACACCGCTGGCCGAAAATTTGTTGCCTCGATAGAGTTTTTTCAGATTTGTTGCATAGTTAAATCTTCCAATTGGTTTCAAGCGCTTCTTATTTAAGATAATCGTTAATATAGTGAAAACAAACAGAAGTAAAGTGAGGAAGAAACATTTGCGGCGTTCGGAGCGAAGGTGCGCCCAACACATAGGTGCGCCTTATACTCCAGAAAACAGGGTAGCTACTGCTAGACGCATCGTAGCATATGTCATCGTGGTTTAAAAAAGGAAAGTACTCTACAAGGTGCGACTCTCCGCCTTAAGGAAGAGGGTTTCGTCCACTGCGTTAGTGCTCCTTTTCATCCCAGCAGTGCTTAGGTTGCGTTCATACTTTGCGGCAGCGTCCACCAGCGACCAATAGCGTCAACCAGCGTCTCGAGCGTCCTTTAGCGAAAGCGACTAAGAAAGTATAGATATCATCTAGCGTTTGCTAGCGTCCACTAGCAGCCAGCAGCGTCTCGAGGGCTAGGGGAGTATAGGTATCAATCTGGGGTTTGCCAGCGTCTACCAGCGTCTACCAGCGATACAGTCTGCTACCCTCCTATTTCCAAACACTCTACCAGCTGTCTGCTTTACTCCTTTCGCCCCATACTCTAAACTCCCTGACGCTGCTGGTTACTGGCAGGTCGAGTAGATCGTCACCTATACTTCCCTAGCCCTCGAGAGCCGCTGGTCGCTGTGGGGACGCCTGGCAGACGCTGGCCAAAACGCTAGGATTCGGATAATTTATATTTCCTAGTCGCCGACGCTGCTGGACACTCGGAACGCTGGTCGACGCTCTTGCGATCCTTTTGGCGAGCACATCTACAGTCTTCATCAATGAAGTCAATCGGGACGTGCCTGCGGCATGTGGGTTTCGGCGCAGCGTCAGCCATTTCCCAACCAGTCATTGGATCTGATCTTGAGACCGACTGCTTTTGGGCACCCAAAATCGATCGGTCTCAAGATCGTTTTCACAAGGGTGCTTGCGTGAGGTGGGCCACCTTAGGGCGTTTGACCCGCTGATTACAAATATCACATCCACCTGGTACAAAAGTGCTTCGCGCCAGCGCCACCTGCGTTGTCGCGCCAACATATGTCTAACACAAAATCGCGAACTAAAGTCTTCATATCCCGGCGCGGGAAGGGAGTGGCTACGTGCTTCAGTCGAACATCTCGTGAAATGCGTTCAATGTAGATCATTTGGAACAATGTGATCCTTTTTTTGTGCTAGACAACAACATTACAACAACTGTCCGAAATGGCAATGTTGCACCAGAAGCGCAGCGCCGCCGCGCTCAAATGAAGCCACGTCCACCTCATAGCGGGGATAAGGCAGGTACATGTGGTTGTACAACCACATTCTGCACGTTCTTTAGGGCAGTACTCCAACGCATCAGAATGGTGAACAGCTTTCTGGACATTCTGACACTATTTACCCCTTATTACCCCCTATTCCAAAGTTCCGCCCCGAACATCGATTTGTTTAAAATCGGTCTCTTGGCGATAATCGTTGAGGGTGTCAAACCACCCCTGGAGGCCAATCTCAGCCAAATCTGTATCTCCGAAAAATTCTGTAAAAACTGGCCTGATTTTAGGGCAGTAAACTGTAAATAGTATTCGCATTTCAGATGATTAATCGCGAAATGCTCATAGCTTAAAGGCATACGACACGATAATTTATTATATTTCTTGGCCTGAAATGGTAGCAGGGCGCTATATAGTGGGAAAATGGTGAAGAAGCAAAGTGGAACGGATAAAAACCTGCAAAAAGCCTTTTGTTTTACACGACTCAGAAAGCGATTTCGGACGAGTTCCCCGTTGGCATCGTGCCAATAACCGCTACGGTAGATACGGCTGCATGTATGTACTCCATATCCATGCAGCACCGCAGCCGCTTCATATCAATCCCTTCATTCATATTGTACTTCGCAAATGAAGCGATAGGAGCATCAGCATCGGTCGGACTTTTGTGGGCGGGCGGTCCGTACTTTGCAGCTTAATTGGGCCCCAGAAGGCTATGAGGGTACCTTTTTTTGGAAAATGCTCCACGCATTGTCTGCTCAAAGGCGCTAATTTTTATCCTGCAAGGCGTAGAAGTCCTACACGTCTTGAAGACTTATCGTGCCGCTTGCCTTCAAAAGATCGGAGAATGAGCCCAGAGGTTTTTACGGTTCTCTCACTGGTCCACCGGAGTCATCCTGTAGAAATCATGACCATTGACTATTTGCACATTAAAATGCTATCTATACATAGCTGCAGAGCGTTCGGTTCGCCGTTCTAAGCGAAAAACAAAATGGCAATTAGAGAGCGATCTGCGTGATTTTCAATAGGAAAAATAGCCCCGAGCCGGTGACGTCAATCGCGATCCCACGTCACTGAGCTGGCGATGGCCAGCCACAGCTTTCAGGGTAAGATGGATCACTTGATTTCCCAGCCACCTTCTCTTTGGACTTTTATTCGGAAGGTATGATTCCCCCAATAAAAGATACACACTATCTGTGGGGAAAAAAGGAGCAAAGCAAGAAAAAATAAAAACCGGAGAAAATTTCTCAAGGAGAACAGCGACCCTCCCTCCAGTAGCCAAGTGCGACCCTCTTGTGGCATTCTTCCAAAGATGTTGAGTCTCCGATTCGAGTCAGTTTTCCAAATTCACCAGGTCAGGGTCGATGAAGTTTCACAACAGCCCCCCCCCCTGATAAAGTACTCCATGATTTCCAATTGCCGTTGTGCTCCTAATGCCGTGAGGACATATACATATAAATGCATTTATTCACGAAGATCTCGGTGGGTTACCAATAACTATTAAAGGCAGTTGACACGATAAATCGTTGAGACGTGTAGGACCAATACGCCTAGCAGGACTGAATTCAGCGCCCCTGAGCAAGCGCTGCGTGGCGCCTTTTCCAAGGAAGGTACCCTTATAGCGCCCTATCAAGCTACAACATACCGACCCGGACGCCCACCGCGCTCGCCCGCCCACAAACGTCTGACCGATCCTGATATGCTCCTATCGCTTCATTTGCAAAGTAAAATATGAGACGAATGGATTGATATGAAGCAGCTGCGATGCTGCGTGGATATGTGAGTACTTACAGTACGTCTTCCGTAGCGGTTACTGCTCGTGTACCAACGGGGAACTCGTCCGAAATGGTTTCTAAGTCCTGTAGAACAAAGGCTTTTTGCAGGTTTTTGGCCGTTTCACTTCGCTTTCTCGTCACTTTCCCACTATTTAGCACGCCTACTACAATTTTTGACAGAGTTTCAATTATATAGTTGCCCAGCTGGCCTTTAAAGACACAGCGCCGCTTCACACACCTTGGAGGATGTTATGTGATTATTAGCCCCCCCCATCTGTCGATGATGTCAATGGGTTCCCCATCCTAAAACTGCACGGGGTTAGAGTACAGGACCGTGGGAAAGTCTAATTCGTCCATGCTCCGCCCAAAATGCAAATTGCGGCGCAGACTCCCTTTACATTAACAGCCGTCCGCGCGGCGCGTGTCGCGTGCGGCCCTCTTGGCTCTTTGCCAGGTCCTGTAATTGCGCTTTGAAATACGATTAGAACGCAATTTTCTGGTGCGGATAACATTTTAGGTGCTGCAAAACAAAAGCCCAATATGATGACGAGGGCCAGAACTCAAGAACAACTGTGCTGCTTCTGCAATATCCCTCAGAGGCCCATCGGCATTCCACAAAAAATGAAAAATAAAAACGACGGCCCAAACTCCCACTCGTTAGTTTAAAGTATTTCTATGGCTTTGGAGCCGAATTCGCGCCGGATCGCAGAAGCGCTACACGCTGATTTGCAATTTTAATTTGCGCGTCCTTGAATTTTTCATTTTTGTTCTTTATTACATCTACATTCGCTGTTCTTCATTTCTAGCCATTGTCATCTTCATTCACCTTCTATTCGGACTTTGCAGCATGAGCAACACAAATGTTATTCGCAATAGGAAATTGCGTTTCGCATGTCTAAACTAACTTGTGAAACGCTTAGGTTTTTATTGTCATGTTCTGTG
The DNA here is from genome assembly GCA_036418165.1 of Cooperia oncophora. Lineage (NCBI taxonomy): Eukaryota > Metazoa > Nematoda > Chromadorea > Rhabditida > Trichostrongylidae > Cooperia > Cooperia oncophora. The sequence continues at coordinate 16,557 of MU948215.1, forward strand.
GGAATACCGGCCCTGAATGATGCTTGCAGAAGTCACACCGCTGCTCTTGAACTTCTAGCCTCGTCTTCATCTTCCAGTTCTTTATTTTTGCAGCACCTGAAATGTTATCCGCATAAAGAAATTGCGTTTTACTTGTATTCCAAAGCGCAATTACAGGACTTGGCAAAAAGCCAAGAGAGCTGCCGCGACACGCACCGCCGGCGCGAAGACCATTAGCATAAACGGTAGGCGCAGAGCATGACGGATGTTAAGACTTTACCACGCTGCGTGTTCTTTATACCCCGTGCCACTTACGGGAGCGGAAAACACAAAACATTGACAAGGCTGGGGGGGTGGGCTGATAGTCACATACCTCTAGTGTGTGTGAGCGCCTACCATGTGTCATTAAGCCCTCTCAAGCGGTTGCATACGCCCAATGATCGGTGGAAACGCTCGGTGGCTTGCCAAAGAATCATGCCTTCAGGCGGTTGCGCACGCTCATAATCTGTGGGAACGATAGGAAGTGTGACGGAGCGCTGCAAGAAAAAGCGCTCCCATAAAAAGAAGACTTTCCTCTGCCTCAAATGTGCATGCCGAGGAGTTTTTTTCCGAAGAGAAAGTGCTGTGCTTGAGATTAACGTTGCCGCCTGGTGAGGCTGTCTTCATACTATTTTCAAATTTTATCCCACTAGGGTTTATGAGTCAGTATTGTTCGTGGCGGATAATGGGTGTGTGTCAGTGAGACGCGGCTTGGCGGCCTCCATCCCATTCTCTACCCAATTGTCGAAGCGGGTACGGGCAACAATTGGCGGAAGACGACAGACGAACGACCTGATGCAGCCTTGTCGCTTGCTCGAAGAAAGAAAAAAAAGAAACGGGCTGGCGCCGAGCCAACCCCTCCCCTTGACACGCCCTCTCACCCGCAGGCGATCAAGACTGTACAAATTTCTGTAAAAAGTAGCCCGCAATGGGAAGGCGATTACCGCCCACTTGGTGAACACCCCTCCCGTTGCGGGCGTGTCTATCATCGCAGCTGCAGTGGGAGGGGCGTTCGCATGCTTTCACCCTTTGCTGGTTTTGACCATTTTTCTGGGTCTCTGGGCTGTCTTGCAACCGACTTATGGATTTTCGTGGTTATCACCATTCACTTCTGGCGCGTGCCCTACCCACCCCCTGTGGGCGGAGCTAGCATTTGATATGTGTGGTCCTTGGCTCATGCCTTTCCCAACACACACACCTGAACAGGACGCTCCAAGTGGCTCGTCAGGTGATACCAAATGTCCCGACATGCAGACTGATGGACGAAGAGTTGTGCAAATTGTATGAAGTAGGAATATTGGCGTGAAAATGCTAGGCGAAAAAGGAATTTTTCAGTTGGAACTTGTCAGTCTCATTTCAAGTATGAACGTTTCTAACGTTTCCATAAGAGGAACAGGAAGATTCTTATCAGAGATCCGTTTCACAGTTTCATCCTCTTCACCTCTTACCTATTCACACTCTCTTATGATGTGTCTGTTGCCTTTTCGTCTCTCACTTTTCGTACTCTTTCTTGGGTGTACATTGGGCGTACGCTTTGACAGTTGCTCAACAATCTACACCAGCGTATCAACAGCTGTAGTTCCACCAGTTCCAGGGAAGTTTATAGGAAATTGAGCCCGTGCACTGGAACACTACAATATCCGTTCATCCGCCAGATAGCAAGTTTGATGAATGGTGA
>MU948222.1:0-12734 GCA_036418165.1 Cooperia oncophora
AATGGACCCCTTTCCTTGGAGCGCTCATGAAACAGGAGAAATCAACTACCAAAAAAATTTTCAGGCCAAGTATGACCCCCCCCCTCTCTCCCCCTCCCATCCAGCGACCAAATACGACCCTTCCCCTGCTGGGGATTCCCCAACGTACGACGTGGTCTGGTCCCTATGGGACGTTTCGAAGAGGAAAAGGAATTTATGCCTATCCTGCATTTAGACTACGATATTTATTCTTTTCGAACCATGAAGAGTACATTGCACATCCAAAGAAAGTGTGAGCATAGTTGCGAGGGTACAGTTGGAAGAGGGGCAGAGGCGCACAATCCATGTCCACCGGAGATGGAGTGAGCGCGGCTGCCTACATTCTTTGAAAGTAGTGACGGCTAGTGTGGGACTGGGAGGACAGTTGTCTCCAAAGGGAATGTCATAGGAATAAGGCATTTTACGTAAGGAAGAGTAGGCATGAGAATACGCAGTCATGGCTGGGATGCCCCACTCTGAGCTCTGATATTCACCGACAGCTCGTATCAGAGACAAGCGTGGTACCACTACGGAGAGCAGAAGGCAAATGGATAACGAAACTGAATTGCAAAAAAAAGAAATATGAGCCTAATTATCCAGAAAATCAGGTGAAAGCTGTTTGGTGTGATGCCTCTATGGGTGAATTCCACGGACAATACAGCTGAACACTGGAAAAAACTAGAAATTAGAAACTCTTGACTCAACCACAAGGAATACTTTCAAATGTACTCCAAGGAAAGACTTCCTGTCCTCAACGATTTGCATGGGAGGGAAAAAGGAAAAAGCTGGGATATTTGCACCTATTCGTAGCGCCTGAAGTTGACACCGCCGCAGAAATTCAATGGCTGCCATATGACGAAGGATATGGTAGGAAGTCGAATTAGACGGTGTTCATGTAAGCGAGCAAATCACACCACCAAAACAACTCACACTGAGATTTGCGCATCCTTCAATGCACTTGCACAAGTAGTCGGAGGAAATAACATCCCTTGAATTCCCAAAGTAATGGATTGACCCGTTGTGTAGTTATGTAATCTTGACAAAGTGGTGAATCATTTAGAGACATCCCATAATGAGAGCAAGGATCGTGATGAAGGGTAGTATTCGGGCGGGGGATCCCTCCCCCCCATATCAACTCTTACCCAGTGCCGGGCATTTTTTTGGAAGCATTGAACAAATTTATGGGTTTGTGGCGAGAGAGGAAGTTCGGACATAGCACGTAGGATGGGAAAGGTTGGGAGAAGTGCGGGGGTGGGGGTTTCACAGGATGAAACTGGGGGTCGTGCAGAGTGCGATGGGGAAGCCGGCAGTACGAGACGAAGAAACTGGAGGGGGGGGGAGGGGGGCGTAGGGACACCGCCATTTCATCCACCCCGATGCTGTACCCTAATTTTAATTCAATAGCTGAAGCGATCAAGTGGAAAGGTATGAGAAAGCCATCAGCTAGGGGAAAGGGCTCCCAGGTGTGCAATTAGAGACATCATGGCCGACGCTGCAGTATTGAATGGGCGCAAGACGAACAAGCGTTATTCTCGCCGCAAGCGCAATCTAATATAAATGATGCAGAGAAGAGCTGTTTCCCGCAGCTTCATCAAGACAGTAGTCAAAGAGTAAAGAACAATTTAGGCCGACTAGTGACGTCACCAATCAGCTAGAGAGAAATCATTTGTCCACAGCAGCACCCAGCGAAATGCGTATGAGATTGAAACTGGCAAGGAAGTTTGTCGTATGTACCTGAATCTGTGAACGGTACGAGGAAGGCCACCAGAAAGAGGAGGGCGCATTACAGTGTCAACAAGAGTATCAAAATCCTGCCGAAGATGGAACTATCGATACTGAAGACTTTGGGATATTACTCGGAGAAAAAGGTAAATTTTTTTTCTGAAGGAAGAGGGCAATGCTGTAGATTGCCAGAGCCACGGTTGAAATTGGTAAGGAGAGGCTCTACATAACTGCTTATGGAATAATTCCAACGTGCTATCTCGAATGATTCACCTGGAAACCCCTCGAGAAGCACTCCAGGTGACGATTCCATGCTGCCACAGTTAACAAGAACACGTATCCTAGAGATGCTTCCACTTCAACCATTATGAGGACGGGGTGGCAACAATGGGCTAGTGCCATTATTACAGCATAGATTGTTCAGATCAGTGTCACCCTCTACAGTTTCGTGGAGACCCACGAAACTCCATCAGCAGTGAATGCAGTGGAGTTTCTCTTGAATGATACGGAGCGATACCGCAGATATAGATATCGCATCATGTGGCGGTCCAGTAGACAGTTTGAGCCAACTTCTGGCTCAACTTTCCCAGCCTATTTGCAAAACGTGGGTGTACACTTGGTAATGTCAGTGAATCTTCACACCACTTCGTAAATACTCCGCATTGTCGAGGGCTGTTTTCCGCGCTAATTTCGAGAGAGTATCTTTATACTCAAATGTGGCAAAGGCAGTACAAGACAGTGCAGCATGAGCCTGACCAGAGCCAAAGCTGTCTCAAGGTTAGGTCTTTCCGTCACCAAAATTAAGAGCCGGGACTAGTTACCCTTCACTGAATCACCCTCTGGGATTCAGGACAGGTTTTCATATGAAATTATCCCGAATGTAGGTTCGGCCAAATTTCTATGCCTGAAGGTCGCCTTTGGCCTCCAGAACACGGATGTGACATCCCCTCGACCCGAAACCACTTGGCTTCTGCGCCATAAAAGCCAACGCCAAAGCGCCCCAGAAGCTGAATGCAATGGAAACGTTCCCAAAGGGCGGTACGGGTGCCTGTGCTATGAAGATTCTTCGTTCTGATGCGCTTGTTCTGAAAGACTCCGAGAAAAAAAACTGTAAAACGGACCCCAGTACCGAAGGACGGGGTAAAAAGGAATAAAAATCTAGATAATCAAATGGTTTCTTGCAACACTATACTTTTACAGTTCGGCTCGGTGGGGCATCCAAATGGTACTCAACTGAGTTTATATAGGTCACCTTGTAAAGACTTATAAATTTCTGTTACCGAAGTGACTCACTTCTCACAAGGGTCTACATGTCTCACCAAAAAACCTGCTAAACCTGCTATATAATATGAAAAGGAACTAGGAAAAGTGCAAAAAGCCCCTCTTAATCGATCAGCACCAAGTTTTGTGATCAGAAATCAGGTTTAGCCATCGGTAACCCCATAGCACCGGGCGTTAAACTGTGTAGGGCGAGGGGTTAGCGTCTCTAGACCACAACGAGAAATCCTCATTGCCAAGAGGAGCCATGTGCTGAAAGTGCATTCGTGATAGGGACAACGGGAGAAGACTTTCTTGAAGCCTTAGTGGGAACGAATGAACACGATGTGTATACCCTCAATCAAGGAAGATTCATGAAGAGACGGCTTCTTATCATTCGCGCAGTCATAAAAGATGCCGGAGCCTAACGAACACCCATGACGGTGAAAAAGTAAAAAGATTGACAAATCTTTCCGTTATTTCTTAAAGGTAGCGCCGCGTATCATTTGATGGGCTCCGACGGTGACAAACAAGGTGAATTAATTCATTAGTGAAGAAAAAAAAGCAAAGAAAAACGCAAAGGCTCGGATATGCCGCTCTATAGGACGCTTCCACGCTGAAATTGAGGGGAGTACGTACTTGGGCGACAGAGAGGCGGCCGCACGAAGTCACTTTGTTGGTCATCAGCTGTTTCCCTTCTACCTCCTCTTCACATTCGAAGAGGATGTGAGTAGGGCAGAACAAACGCACTATCAGCAACATAGAAATGAATGTAAGCGCCGTAGTCGTCCCGACTCTTCAACAGAGCGGGCCGCCGGCTATTCTCTAGCATTTTGAAGTTTGTGAAACTAGTGCGGTCCATGCCTCCTTATAGGGTGAGCTATCTGATATCCAAACGAGGCGCGGTGGAAACAACAAAGGAACCGCGGGCGCTGCCTTCAAAGTGCTCATCCAACTTGTGGTGAAGGTGAGTCCGCCGGCAAACCTTGTGGATCCTCGTAGGAATAAAGGAAACGCCGACGATGGCAGCCGGACTCACAGCAAAACTTCAGCGCCGTGAACTATTGCACACTCCAAGCGAACTCGCCGATTCTACCAACGCCTCACAGTTCGTCGCTGCACCGAGTAAACAAGACGGGGGGGGGTATATTTGTGTCAAAAGTCCGCAAGAGGATTCCTGACTTTTCGTTCTTCACGCTTCCGATAAATGTTTTCCTTCTACGTGGCTCCGAAGGCTGGCCTATGAACTGCACTATCATAGTAATCGTTCGACCACAGTACAGCTTGGCGGCAACTATACAGCGGAGTGAGCTCCACGCACGCGACTGTCCATCGCCGTTTCTTTCCTCCTTGATGCATAACCAGTCACCAGTGTTCTGAACAAGCTAGGCTATTGCCCGCTTTTCCGCCGCTTCCTACTGTTTTGGCGACCGAATCAGCAAATCTATACGATGATAAGAAACGTGTCGCTTCTCTGCAGACACAAACAGACATTGCGCTGAACGCGCGTCAACTCGCTACTGCCTCCGTGCTAACTGGACAGGAACGCCAGGCCGCAGTCCGGCTCATCGATCGCGCAGGTTCCCAGTGCTCTGGAAAATGTATAGAAGAAGTCGGGAAAAGCCTTCTCACTTATCCTGGGTTTTCCTCAAAACACAATGCGGTGTGGGCCGCTTCAGCCACACGACTGCGGCTGCGCTTTCTGTTCATAATACTGGAGCGTCACTGCATGGTAGCGAGTCTGAAGCGCATCATCTCGCATGTCGCCGAACGCTGGCCTACGCGCATGACTATAATCTTAAGGGCGTGAGCCCAGCTGCAGGGCATGATCACAAGGACATGTTTCTGTTAATAGAAGCTAAACGCTGGTCCCCAGTGCCAGACGATTCCGAAGCAAGATGTTGGGAAAGTGATGCGTTGTGTTTCAGTTTTTGCATCAAGCTCTCTTTTTCCCCCCCCGACTTTTTCGCTACACTATCTCAATATCGCGAAACCAGTCCTTGAAGATTAGAGGTATGCCCCATCACCATGAACTAACCGTGTCCAGCGCTTGGGCCACTTGTCGATTCCAGCGCTCACCGTGGCTGGGAATTGTGAAGAAGTCGTGCGAGTGCCTTCTGATCCTTCATCCTCTTCGAAGGGCTTTTTTCCGTCCAGAGAGCGCTGCAGGCTGAACAGCCAGTAGTCAGAAGGAGCGAGGTCAGGGCTGTAGGGGAGGGTGGGCGACCATCAGCCATCCGTACTTCTCCAGCTCGGCCTGGGTCGCCTTTGCAGTGTGAGGTCGCGTTGTCATGGTGGAAGTAGATTTCCGCATTCCTTCCACGAGTACGGTCGACATGATCTTATCAGTTTGCGCATGGGTAACAATATTGTGGAAGCGTCAATCGTCTGTCCCTTCTCCAGCAGCTCCCAGTACTCCATGCCTCTTCTGGACCACCAACAGGACAGGAGAACCTTTTGGGGTGAAGGTCGGCCTTTGGGGTGGCTTCTGGCTGTTCTCCTTTTGTCGACCCACTGCCGCTTCCTCACAGGGTTATCGTAGAGGACTCACTTCTCATCTCCATGATCATCGAGTTAAGAAAGTGAAGCTTCTTTCGGAAAGTGAGGAAAGAAGCCGGTGCTGCACCCACACTCCCCGAGAGGTCATAAGCGGACAATTCATGTGGGACCCATCGACCAAGCTTTGCTACCTTGCCGAGCTTTTCTAGTCCACGTGCAATCGTCGAATAATCGATCAGCAAGCGTGATCGGCCAGCTTCTCTGGTGGTTAGGGTTACGGGTTTCCCTCCACGGGTGGAAACGTAATACTCCAACCAACTCCATCGGCCGACCCGACCTGGGAGCATCTTTGAGAGAAAAGTCTCCTTTCTTGAAATTGGCGAACCAGTTTGCATGTCATGTAAGAGATGACGTCCGCTCAACCGTATGTATCTCACGCAGTATGTATGGCTTTCTTTGCCGGCCAATCCAGCCGAATCGTTGACAAAACGCAAACAGTGCGCAGGTACATTTGCTCAACAGTGGAAATTGTGGGCGGATATTGTGCCTGCATGATGCAACGGTGGGTCGTGTGAATCGCTAGTGTGATAAAGAGTATAAATGTATGCACGTCAGCGCACCACGTGATGAGATATACCAATCACTTAGCAAACGAAATACTGAAGGATCAAACACGGGGGAAAAGACTTCTGCAACACCTAATAATACCGTTGCACTTACCTTGTCAGTTTTGTATGATTAGATTGTTTATATACAGCCTACGTTTCAAACCTAATGACAAATCTAATTGAGAATAACGTGCTGGTAAATTTCCTAGTAAATTCAATATTTCTTTTAGCTTTCGGCGTCAAAACCTCAATACTGTTTGTCGATTAAATTCATAAGGAAAGGAACTAATAACTTGGCATCAGAGGAAACACTGTTGCGGATCAAGTTCCATGCTTGTTTGTCATTTGCACCTAAATTGTTCTAAAATGGCTTGGTGGCGCTGCAACGAGGTGGTCATAGGGCTTACAAACCCGTAGCAGCTCAGCCGAACGACCTACAGCCCTTCTATTGAAACCACGCTTGTCGAAATGATCTAACGACTTTCGGAGGTAAGAAGCGCTATACACGAATCTCGTACATCGCTTGTCCCGCAAAATCACATGCCAGAAAAAAATCTTTCATTTCAAGGCTTATCTTCATCTCATAATCCTTTGGATCATATATTTATCGTTTTGAGCTTTTATTTCTGTTGACCATTTACAGTCACGTTTTAATGGCTACCATGGCAATCCTAGAGAACTTTATAGGGAATTCCCTTTAGAAAATTTGGTCAGGAATCAAATGTTTGCGAGTGGGAAGTTCCCACGGTGCCGTGGTCCAGCTCGAAAGTTACCGATCTCTACGTAAGCGCAAATGAGAACGTGTCGGGCAAAAAGCAAAGGCAGAAGCGCTGACTTTCGCTGGTCCACACACCCGCGCTGTGTGGACCAGCCGAAGTCAGCGCTTTCAACCTTCCATGCGAGTTTGCTACCAGTTTGCTGGCCCGGATGAGGCTTGAACGGCACGCGGAATAGCCAGTCTGGGGCTCGAGCATTGCATCGCACGCGTGACAAGCGGCGCCCTTTGTGCGCCCCTTGTTACAACACCCCTCCCCCGCTCCATTAGAAGATCACAAACTATGAAATCATAAAGCTCTGATAAACAGAACGACTTTTCGAATCTGTAGCTACCCAAAGGCACGAAAGCGCACTTTAAAGAGTTGTTGTCAATCAATTAGTATGAATGAAACAACTCAATAATGTAGATAAGGAAATAGAAGAGAATAAAGTTGTGAGACATGGATCAGCAACCATTACAACCCCAAAATTTCAGGAAAAATTTTCGCTCTAGCGTTGTCTATGAAAATTCCCATTTCCCTGATCACGAGTACGACTTGGTGCTTTTGGCACCAGCTTCATTTCGGAGCCAAAATTCGCGAGTGCCAAGAATAAGCGTTATATTTGTAGTTAGGATGCCAAATAACCTCAGTATGAAAGTTTACACGGAATTAGGTGAGAAATAAGGTAGCGCAAAACATCAAAGACGGATGTCTTCCTTGTAATCAGGGCATTAACTGATATTACTATGCAAGTTTATATCAATTTTGGTGAACAAGGTCGGTGTCACTAGTGTGGCGCCAAATGGCGCTGGCGCTAAGAACAGTTGCATGTACAGTTATACCAAGAAACCTATGGTCAGAGTTTCCACGTAAGAAATGAAATGGTTCTTGAGATTTCAAGGTTGTTATGGTTGAATAGTGTTCAATGATACTTTGAAAGATGAAGTCGTATGTTAGCATTTTCTCTGTAAGGGCTGTTTGTTTTCGTCGCTGCATGACGGCACTGAGCTTAACATATCAAGAATGTGAAATATTTTTGACATTATTTGCCCTTTAAGGCCTTCTCAAAAATATTGAAGACTTGGGATTTTTCAGGGGACCTGGAAAGGTGAGACGCAGATGTTTTAAGGATAAACAGATGCTACATTCAGGTTTAGTTAAACAACTAACCTCTCCCACAGGCGATTTCTGGCCAAATCCATCCCTTAGGATAGTTTCCGGTAAAAACTGCATAGTCTTGTCTCAATTCGGAAAGGAGGGTCAGAAAAAGAGAGCAGCGTCAGATCTTTCATTCTCTAAACTACAATCTTTCAAGAACCTGAAAGGTTTACTTCTTTCAGAGGGTTTTGTGAGTAGTGTTGTTAAAGAGAGAAATTTGAGTCGTACTGTATAAGGAAATTTTGGGTTCGTAACCGATACAACAACATCCGTGCATTTTTGTAGTCTGATTTGAGCTCAAACAGCTGCATAACTCAGCAAAAAAGGTGAAGGAATCACTACCAAGAGCAGCGCGTAGAGGTACACATTGAGAAACAGATGCACGAGCTCCGTAGTAATGCTTCGCACGACAAACAAGCCGCAGACTTCTTCCATCCAAAGGCCTCTGATGGGGCTGTTTAGAAAAAAGGGCAATTGTTCTAGCGTTAGACCGATTTGGAACTTCGCCAACAACACAGAAATCTCACATGTTAACACAACACCAAGTGAAAAGCGCATGAGACTGGAAATAGCAAAGAAGTGCATTGCGTGAGTGTGAATCCGTGAACGCTACGAAGAAGGCCACTAGATAAGGTATTTTAAGTCCACAATGCGTACAGAAACCAAGCAGATGACGGAACTTTCAAAAGCATGACACGACACACTTGTACTTGCTCTGAAGTGGTAAAGGGGTGGCGTGTTATGTATATGGGTTAAAATGACGAAGAAGCGAAGTTAAACGGCCAAGAAAACGATATTATACCCTTGTCAATCCGGGCAGTTGATTAGGGCGGTCGTCAACCGCAGCGCGTGCCAGGAACTATTTGCTTTTTCCAGACTAATTTAGTCATTTTTTCCAACTTTTCACTGTTTTGGCTACTTTTTCCCAGATTAGCAGCTCCTTATCTTCACAAGGTGAAAAAATAAATTCTGAAAAAAGCAAAATTATTCCTGCACGCGCTTTCGCGGCCGCGATTGACGACCGGCCCTATCATACTGCGCCGCGATGACGAGGTTACATTCCTGGGACGGACATTTCTGGACGAATTCCTCACTTGGAACCGTGCCAACAGCCGCTATGACAGATACGGCTAGACTTATGTATTCATATATCTATGTAATAATGCTTCATATCAATCTGAACTCGACGATGGAACGACAATGCATTCAGGTGATGTGACGCAGTTGTGGGCGAGGCGGGTTTGCGTGACGCTGGTCGTCATGTTCATCCTTGTTAAGCGCTATAATGGCGCCCCTGGTTGGAAAAAGCACAGTGCCTGCCAAGGGGTACAACTACTTCCGTGCTGGGCGTATGACCCATACGCCTTGTCGATTTATTGTGCCACTTGTCTTTAATACCGAACACTTTGAGAGCTTTTTCAGGAAGAACATAAAGTCTGGAGGGAAGTACGAGTAGCTCTCCTGCTGCCGACTGATAGGCGAGGTAAATGAGCAACAATTCTCCGTCATTTCTGGTGAAATATTGAATATTTTCAAAGCGCTACCACGAGTACTTCACCATAAAGTCTCTCAAGAAACTCTCTACATAGTGTCACTATTAAAGGGAAAGTCCGTGATCATTCGCCATCACAGATAATGGACTAGGAATTCGCATAAGACGAAAAGTTATGAGTAATTCGACAGTGAAGACAAAAAGCAGAGGAAAACATGCCAACTGCCCCGAATAAAACCCCTCCGATCCCAGTTTGTACGCGCCCAATTACCTCCATCTTCAACACTACGCCCTTATCCGCACAGCTGATCCCCGATAAGAACTCTACGACCGTACAAGTGACGATTTTCATGCTTTTTCGTCCTGCAGCTTCGTTTTTCACTGAAAGGCGGGCCTTGAGGGCGGAGTCTGGAGGCGGAGTCACTGGAAAAAAGGAGGCGTCACTGAACCTATATTGCGCTATAGCGCCCCTCCCTTACAATTTTTTGTCGCGAAACCGCTACAAGGTTGCTCCCCGCAGGCCACACTACTCTCCCGATGCCATATTCCAACTTCTATACCTGATCGCGGACCGTGCTTTTAACAACAACGCATGAGCCTGAATTAGTCCCACTTCAACTAGACTTGTATGAGAATAAGGCAGAAATAATGGGTACTGCTATTATAAACTGTATTAAATAGCGCAAACAGTCCACAATTCCGTCAAGAAGGATGAAATTCCATCAACAGTGAGCTCAAACATCAGTTATAGGATAGAAAATGGCAGTAAATGAAGACATTACAGGAAATAAGTGAAGTATTGAGTCTAGTCAATAACGTGCTAAGCGGAAATGTCTAGGAAATGTCCTCGAAAATTCCTAATGCGATCAGATGCATGATCTAAATAATAGACGTCCATGCACAGCAAAAGTACTCATATTTTAAACGTGGTTTATGCCACCAGGAAGACTCTTCCTCCTATGTGGCTTAGAAGGAGCGGTCCGCGATGACCTATGAAAATGCAAGAGGTTATGTGGGAAGGTAGTGCGGTCCGGAGTGGACAACCCTGTGCCAGTTTCGCGGCGGAAAGTTGTACGGTAAAGGAATTAAGGCGCAAAGTTGCTTCAGTGGTACATCCCTTTTTCCAGTGACTCCGCCTCCAGACTCCGCCTCCAAAGTCGGCCTTCCAGCCAAAAGTAATGCTCCCGGGCAAGTATCATGGAGTGGATGCATTCAGTGTCTCTTGTAGAGTCATAGGTTCGGGAATCAGCCGACGGGAATCGTCCCAGCGCGCGGTCTTTCGGTCTTTTACCTCTACAGTTGTTTGAGGCTAGAGGAGGCCTGACGAATGCGTTTCCAACGTTCCCTTTGGCATTTTCTCTTCATAGACGGTTCACTTGGCGAATTTTCTTCCACATTTCTGCAACATCACCTAGGCTTTTTATCGCGGACCGTGCCTTTAATCTATTACGGTAATACAAGTGTTACACAAGCAGCTCTTTGATACCCCTTCCCCAAGGTTACATAATGAAATTCCGGTCCTAAAAACCATGGTGCCAAAGATTCCCAGTGAGAAAAGTAAAGATCGATTTCGACGACTCATTCACAAGGTAGAATCAATGTGAATATGATAAGACCTTTTCTCTAGAGCTTGACGTATGGATAGCGGTAAAAAGGCTGCGTTTCCGAGGTTACCTCAAAGCACTTTAGATTGGATTTTTATGTATGGTTTTGCTAGGGCGGACTAGTAAATCATTTCACAATCCTATTAAATTATTTACATGCTGAGTTGTCAGTTCGGGCAATCGTCGTAGTTGGGGACGATAATGTATGCCCGTTTTCACGCGACATTTTATAGTACGGAAAATGCTGCTCTACAAAGCAACACGAGGACAAAGATGTACCGACAACTGACCCCTCCCCTTCATTAGACATTGTTTCGCTGTTCGGCTTGGGTGGGGCATCAAATGGTGCTCAGCGAATGAAGGCTGCACAGATAAAATAAATCCCTGTCCAGGGCGCGTCGTGCGTTGAGATTCTCAGCGAGGCGGGTGGCGGAGGATGGAGGGGAGGGGTCGTACCTTGTCTTCGGAAGAAAATAATGTTTTGGTGTTGACTTTTGTCAGGATTTCCTCTTTTAAGAGCACTACATATATACCCCCTTTTCTCTCCTCCCCCTCCCCTCCTGCCTTTCCCCTATAGCTCCACAAGAATTTCTTGAAGAAAAGGAGAAGAAACTGGTAGAAGAGCTCCAAAAGGGGTAGGAAGTTGGAGAGATCTAGGAAGATGGTAGGTAGGATGGGGGATGGGAAAGGGGTGTCTGTACCAGAGGAGGAAGTTCAGAGAGACAGTTGCTCACCTCTACCATTTTGCAACCTCATAAAAATTACTAGGAAACCTATTGGTTAACATGAACTAGCAAAAGGCACTAGAGGAGGGGGGGCAAAACGTCTAATGCTTCCTCCCATCCAGCCAAACAGGGTCAAAATTATTGACTTCCGTTGAACCTAGCGGTATGGGCTTACCGCAAAGCACGGGTTTCTGCATGTGAAACGACTGACAAAAGGTACAAAAAAAAGCATGGAAAACAAAGTTATTGCGTTCATCGAGGAACCAGTTAGCGACAAGACTACTCTTGACGTTTTACTGAAGGAAGTCCGCCTCCAGGCTACCTTGTTTGTCATTCGTTTGCTCTGTAAAGCTGAAGAAAATTTTTTATCGAATTCAGTTCTTCACTGAACGTGTGACATATATGAAGTCCGAGCCGTGACGCTGTAATCCCCCTCATGACAGCATGAGTCATTAGCCCCAAGGAACTATGCCATGTTCATAAGTCGGAGTTATGGAATCACCCGATTAACGCCATCCCTGTAAGTGTGAGCAGTGAGAGTCAAATAGGAACTTGTTGGGGATGGGCTAGCACCGGATATCATCGCTGCGCTAAATCCATCGGGTCGTATCTGGCCGGGGGGTGGGTCTAACCTGGCGTCGGGGAAAATCTCGGCGGCGAGCCACAAGAATTCTTTTCTAGTCTACACCATCATTTTTCGCCCGACATAAAATGAAGAAATAAGTCTTCGTAGTTAATCAATCCCTCTTTTGGGATGCGGCACGCATTCTGGTCCCATTCAGAGGCTTAGGCGAACGCGATGTGATCTATGAGGCGCCAGGCAAGCGGATGTACAGGTCTGTGTTCCCATCTCCCAGACAAATCTGGTACCAATTTACTGTCCTCGCAGAAAA
>MU948233.1:0-10153 GCA_036418165.1 Cooperia oncophora
CCGTTGGTAGACTCTCGCTGGGAAGCACTATGATCGTTCGCATATACGAATATGAAGGGAGGCGCCGTAAAACCTGTCACATAACAAATGGCTCGGCAGCAGGCAGACAACTAGCGTCATAAGCACGACCGTAAGGCGACGACAGGGCGACGAACGCCTGCCTAAAACACACGCATTAGCGAGATTAGTAGAACAAATCGACGCATATGGTGACTAGCCTAATGTGCCCTTTTCATAATTCACACCAAACACGGCAAGCGGATTCTACTCAAAACCTGTTTGCCGCGTTTCAGCTTCCACAGCTCTGGGGGCTGAGAACGATGTACTGACCGAGTCGTTTCAATCGATACCCATATTAAACACACCATACCATGGGAATGTCAGCAACTTAGGTACTGACATTGCCATGCTTAGGTGTGTGACTCGGGAAGGGCCTGTCTGCAATTCTGCGTCAGTGCCTAGAAGCCTGTATATTACGCGAGCTATTTTAGGAGAGAGAACGAGCTCCGGGGTGAGCGAGCCACCTCACTTATCCCAGTAATGAAGACGGCTCGTCCACCTCCAAGCACCTGTTCTCTCAAAACTTGTTGCCACAAAAGCACGCAATACTGCAGACAGGCCCATCTCGAAGTGATAGCGCTGCAAACCTTAAAAGCGCGCTTTTCAGGAACAGGAAGTGTCAGTTGCAAATGGAAAAAGGTCAGCTAGCTCAGAATCCACAAAGAATAACAAAAAGAGGAAGCCCATACAGTTACTATTTAAACCTAAAAATTGAAGCAGTTAACACAAGAAAGCCTAGTTACGGACGAAGGACTTGTCCCCAGCCATGAGTCAAACCTGGAGCTTTCTAGGCCAGTGCGCTAACTCATGCCATGGTCGGTATTTTTCTATTTAAGGGAGCACCGGGTAAAAATCAATGACGGATCTGGAAATTCGGGAAAACTTTTGTCCCTGTTTGCAATGAGGCAATAGATAATTCGTCGCTGCTCGGCTTGGGAGGGGCAGCCTGCACTTTCATTTTTTTCTGGTTCATGTTAACTAACAGGCTTTATTCTGGGGAGATCTGTAAACTCTTGTGAAGCTGCCGAATGGTATAAAAGTTAGGAACTTTGGTATTAAGATTCCACAGGCTCTCCTAAGGTACCCGTTCAGACTCTGACGAGTAGCATTTGCACAGGCTCTCTAAAGGTACCCGTTCAGACTCTGACGAGTAGCATTTGTTGCCCCTACCAAGCCGAAGCGCCGATATTTCTCTTATACGGACTCGGTTTTCCATAACGTAAATTGCCAGAAAACTATGCTCGCCTTGTCTAACATCATCTCTTTTGCAGTTTTGAGCTCAATATTGCTATTCTCACGACTCGTAAGGGGACTTGCGTAATGGACTACAAGAGTTCGTATTCGTGGCCTTATCGGAGAAAAGAGTTCCAAATGGCTCTTTAAGAGACCAAAGAGCTAACGAGCTCAACTGATCTATTTAGGACCCGCAGCTCTCTCACTAGCATGGACGAATTATTTCTCTACACAGGACTTTTCCTAGAATAAGGTCATCCTAGCCCCAGATGCCCACATTGCTGTCACCCCCCCCCTGACAAACATTCACCAATCTAATTCGCTGTACTAACGTGACCGTGGCCCAGGCGGCTGCTCGCAGAACCACTGCCCGCTCTATGATCACAAACACACTCAGCAAACATGGGTCGCCAGAGTCGCCGCTGCAGGCGGCTAGTCAAAAGGTCCAAGCGAGATGCTGAATAAAAACAAAATTTGGCTAGCACCGACGAGCAATACCAAACCAAGGAGCCTAATGTGGCCTGTTCAGTAACAGGAAAAGTGGGCAAACGACGTCATACTGGAGTTCTTCTAGAAATCACGTCGAAAACTGAGCTAACGAGGCTTATCTTTCCAAGCGTTTTTTCAGTGATAAAAATTGCTCATATTTAATCCTAATTATCCCTTCATGGAAAGATATTGATAGCAAACTATAGCGAACTATGTAATTACCACAAGAACACTGAATTATGGGCAAAAGTCAGACCCAGATGGAACTCGAACTTGCATCATCCGCATAGCGGGTGACTGCGTTATCGATTACACTACAGGTGCCGCTCTTACCTCCTCAGGTCAATGGATTTTGTGATAGCGTAATGGATAACGCAACCGCCCACTAAGCGGGACAGGCGAGTTCGAGTCCCTTCAAGAGTCTGTGTATAAAATTGTATAGCTACTCTGAAGTCCCTTAGATAGGAGTGCATAGTATATAAAAGGCATGTGCGTACATCTGTAAATTTTCCCCCTTATTCCATTTGAACTACTTTTTAATACTTTTGACTTGTTATTCATCTGGGGGGGGGTTTTTTCTTTCAAAAAAAAAAACAACAGAAAATTTTTGCAAACTCCACCACCGAAGAATGTGGTTGTTTTCCTTTTTGCCCAGTTCGTATCCACGTCGCCGTGTGCCTCAGTGGGGGCCAATACGCAGCGACGCTTACACTTCATGACTACTCGTCTGCACCCTCTCACTGAGAAAGCATGGCACGTTCTAACAGGATTTGGCCAACATTGGAACATGCCAGCCTCTTCTAAACAGCGTGATGTAGGTATGCCTCGTTGTAGAATGGTCCCTTCCAGGACGGGTGTGATAACCAAAAGAAATAGAGCAACTGACAGTCCCATAAAGAAGCTACCTATTCTCGAAGACACCGCATCTTTATGCCAATTATAGCGCTTTTTACTATTTATTATTAGGCTATAGAAGTACCGTATGAGGATCTAAGGCTTGATTAAATGAGTAGGATCACCAAGACTACCCTCGTGAGCGCTGGGCTCAACTAAAAGATCAGCGGATTTGCGCATGACTTGCGCAAATTCCATTTCAGACTCAACACGTCAGCATTTCCATCTTTCCAAAAATAAACACCAAAACGCTTGGCATCAGAGTTCTCTGCCGCTGCAGATTATTTTAGAAATTAGCAAAATTTACGCTCAGAACCAAAAAAAAACTAATGCAAGGGCAATAGTGAAAGGCGTGCAGTTGATGGACATTGCTGAACTGAATTAGGTCGCACATCACAGCGACTCTCCCCCTCTTCGATGACTACAAAGAAAAAAGGTACAATGGTAGGTCTGACTCCTCCTATACGATTAGCGTGGAATATGGTGCAAGGCAGAGGAATATCTTCTGCGGGCCAAAGCATTCTGGTTTGATGGCAGTGAATTTAAGCTTTGTAGCTATATGAAAATCGGTAGTCGCCTAGTGTTCTCGAATTTGGGGAGTTCCCCGTCCTCTCGTGAGACACTCCTGACTCCGCATTTCCCATACGATTTCCTGTCGGGTTCGGCAAGTAATGTTAGGTTACTCAACAGGACTTTCCAACAGCCCTTCACCTGCCGTTATTGAGCGCACAGCTCAAAACCTGTCGCGATAACAATGGCAATTGCTTTGGTCTCACCGTGAGCGTTTAGCAGAGCGTTTGCAATCAAAACTCTCCACTCGTGACGGCACTATATCAAATTACTGTTGATTTCATAGTACGACACAATACAAAAGCATGTGCCGATAAGGGTACTATTGAAGGGTGGCAATGGATGATGTCATTCTCACTAACTAGCCCAATACTGAATCTCACCCAGAACCTTTTAGGTGGCAGGGATCTGCTCAGGACGAAAAAGAAGCCAAACCAGAGCTAGATCAAAGGTGGTCTAAAAATCTACTCGTGTTGCGGCGCCTGTGCTATTCCAAGAAAAATCTGAAGGCACACCCCACGGAATCGGAGGCCAAGTCGCTTGGAGCACCTTGAGCTATGGATAACCTTTTAGACGAAAACTCCTCTCTTCCAACAGTAAAAGGTGTACGCCATGGCTGTGAGCAAAACTGTGCTCCCTCTCCCCTAATTCATCGACGTCGCGCAGGGTGTGGGGGGGGAGTAACCCATACTGTAGAAAAGTTTAACTGTTAAACAGAAGAAGGGAAAGGATAATGCCGCTGTACCTTTGAAAGCTAACTGAAAAATAAACGAACTCTCAACAAGTCGAATACAACCTCCCTCCCACCCTCCATCCCTCCATTACTGTGAGGAACGCCTATCACACAGCAGAGTTTACAATAGCGCACACTGTTGGGAACTACTGCACGTACGAACCTCGTCCACGTCGGCAAACGCCGCAGACGCCTGGAGGAGAGAACATCCGTCGACAAATTTTGGGGAGGGAGTAGTGTTTTGAAAAATGCACTCCACCACCTAGACCTGCCCTGGTTCAAAATCCAACCTCTAATAAGGCAAAACACCTGCGCAAAAGCAGTATAGATGCAACGCGCCAGCACTCAGCCACATGACTCACACTCGAGTGGTCGCATAGAATATGCATTTCCAATTTCATTTCCGTTTATTCGGCTTGAATTCCCCTTGGAGACCAGCAAGCCCACGGACATGTGAAGAGTAATAATAATGCGCTGACCAAGATAGTTATAGATCGCCGTATCGTGGAGCAACGCGCTTTTTCGGTGAGGCCACCTGGGCCACCGAAAATATGCTTTACAGCGGGATAGTTTTTGTAGTTAACGATATTACTACCACAAAACGTGGGCAGCGTGTCTGAGAGCGAATTACACTGGAAAGTGTCCAACGGTCCTCGAATACTTACGGGATTCTTGAAGTCGGAGCGCCGCTTAAGTGGTCGCAAATCCGTGATAGACGACCAAGAAGGAACAATATTAACGCACAATGAATAAACACAAGAGGAAAAGATCTAACGAGTTCATCGATCCTTTTTGGCATACGCCATTCTACTTTAATTCAAAATCAGTGGCTTTAAACTGCGATTCTGATAACTCAAGTAAAAGTCAGTGTTTCAATTCTCTCTTACTAGTACGGAACCAATTACTCAAGCCAAGAGGTATGAAGGGGCTGACTGGCCTTAATGGGAGCCGATACGAGAGTATACCTCTCGGCCTTGCACATGATAAAC
Source organism: Cooperia oncophora (assembly GCA_036418165.1). Classification (NCBI taxonomy): domain Eukaryota; kingdom Metazoa; phylum Nematoda; class Chromadorea; order Rhabditida; family Trichostrongylidae; genus Cooperia; species Cooperia oncophora. The sequence goes on from MU948233.1 coordinate 4,969, forward strand.
GGCCCCGCTTGCCATTACGTCGTCACCGCGCCAACAGGAAGAAGTGACAATGATCAGTCGCATTTCATTCGATTTATTAAAACTTCACCCAGAGGTCATCAAACGGGGAAGGGGCGAGAGGGGGGGTTGGGGGATTTTGTTGCAAACCGTCCAGGGAACAACGAACTTCTGAACTACATCTGTTTTCGCTATAAGGGAACGTGTTTGAGTCAAGGTAAAACGTGAGTCAATAGTAGGTCTCTTTGCCTAAGCAGACGGAAAGGAGATAGTGTATGGGTGGACCTCATCTGTCCCACCTTATGGAAACAGTATTCCTTGAACCATCTGACGCCGCAGTTTGCCGACGGGGGGGGGGGGGGGCATTTTGCACTTTCGTTGCTTCACTAGTTCTGGTTTACAAGTCTCACTCTGGTGAAACCTGTGAACTCTTGTGAAGCTGGAGCAAGCTCGTCAAGCCATCATGGTAAAACCTGTCAACTCGAGAAGAGGTCTAGATGGGTCGACACGTCGATGGGAAGTCGTTAAAGTGCAAAATGCCCCCCGTCGCCAAACAGCTCCCCATCTGACTTACAGAGGATGCAAAGAAAAACCAAGAGAAAGGTAACAAGTGTGACGCGCACATCACATGTGAGAATCTATACGAATACAAAGCGCCTTATAATCGCATCAAGCAAAACGGAGAGCTCGTAGATCGACACTTCTCGTCACATTACACTCAGCAATTACCTATCAGAAATTGTATGCCAAGTCGGCTAGAGGGGGAGGGGAGCACCTGGATGATTTGCTCAAGATCTTTGTTAACTTTTGTGACATTAGTTCGGAAACTCGGTTTAGGCACGAAAAAAATCGAATCCACCTCGGAATTCCCTTGAAACCCCAAACCCACCTCGGAACACCTTGCTTCCCAGATTTACACGACAATGTTCATCTCCGTTACAGCATTATCAGTTCTACACCAGTTCTTCGAATAATGTCCTCACTCAGAAGAGGGGGCATTCAAACGGTTCTTTGCACAATTTTACTACATAAAAAACCTAATTCCCATACGATTACCAAGGCAGAAGAGTTTTTTCTGGGTCACTCGCGTTTTTTCTTCCATACGTCGAAAAAGTGTCATCACATAGGTGTCTCCACTCTGCTGTTCGTTCAGGAGCGGTTAAAATCCCTTATTTGCTAGATTCGTAAAATAACAGGGAAAGTCATGTGGTTACGAGTGTGGTCTCACGTCTGCACTCCAAGCCACGAGTTCGACCCCTGGCGAGGCATAAACCATGCTTTGAAAAAAAAATGCTGACGAAATCAGGCTCGGGTTGACAAACTGGTTGATAGAGAAACTCGGCACAGCAAAAATCAGAAGTCGCAAAAATATCGAAGATTTCGTACGATAAATAACAAATACGAAGCAGGAACAAAACGAGTAAGCAGAGTAGGAGAATGCGCGGAAACTGCTCGCTCAGAGATTTCATTGCGGTCGCTGCAAGGGGGAAACCCCACAACAGCGACGATCGTCAGATCGTAAAAGAAAACAGTCTTGGAGAGTTTCCACGAATGGTCGCGTATAAAACCATTAAAAAGGGGATGACGTCGGTTGTATGCGGTGAAGGCCGAGGAGGAAGAATGACAAGACCGGATTGCTGTCATGGCGGTGACGGTGGCGATGAGAAAAGGCGCAATGGAAAAGCCCCTATTCACGTGCGATTCCTACTTCAGGAACTTGTCTTCAATGGAATCGAGCACAAAGCAAAGTCAAGAATCCTCTGGACCCTGAGACTTGGTGCACTATTCGCTCGACATCCTAGAAGAAAACACATTTGCAGCAGCATCGGAAGACGAGAAAAAAAACTTTTGCACTTTGCAAAAGAAGTTCAGTCGACGACCAACTGCCCACCGCAGGCGTTCGGTTCAGTGGGGTGATGTTGCCGATGAGCACGCACTGGCAAGTTAATCTTTGTGCCAGAATGACAGGCCAACTGGGCTTTGCTGTGTCACTTTACAAAGCGTGATCACAGAGTGTGGCAACAGAGAGCAAATCGCGGCGTAGTTAGCCCTTTGCGAATCGGCCACGGCTCTCTACGCCGTCCGCCGTATCGCATTTCGTCAAAATCGAAACGGCCAGCAACGTTACGTGCAAAGCCGTTTGAAAACTATATAGTAGCAACATATGGAGAGATATTGATAAATCTCAATCAACCAATAATCATAAAAATAAAATAACCAATCAATAATACTTAAACGTGAGTAAATAACCGCAAAATCAACCTTGAGACAAGGGTTCTCACGAGGCGCCGAAAACTTACTGCAACTGCAGGTGGTATCTTCACTAAGGAGTTAATGAGTAGGGTATACCGCAGAACGGGGGCTCCTTAACGAGGACAGGCGCATATCAGAGTCATCGGGGAACGTGGTCGCACTTTGTTAGTTTGAAAGAGTGCGCTGGAAGGGGTGGGCACTAGGGTAAGTGTGTGAGAATTAAAAAAAAACAGCTTTTATACAAAGGCCCACGGCCAAAGAGGTTCTTTCTCCAAGAGAACTGTAGGTAAGTATGGAGCCGAAATTTTCGGCACTAGAATGCAGCGGTGAAAGAGCAAATTCGCCCCGACGTATAGAGGGGAGGAAGGGGGTTGAAAGGTTCGGGTATAAAGCAACACCTCTAAAAACCACAACAGAACAGGGAAGGCAAGAGGTTTCTCTGTGTCTATGCCCTTATGCCCTCTCTTTCTGGTAGACATGCGCTCTAGCAGGACCGAATCGATTGGAGAACACTCAGCGCATGCCGTACATTTAGAATTTCGGTCGATCACTTTTCTCGGTTTTTTCCTGTTTCAAATTCATCATGCACCCTCCTATCCTACTGCTCGACTTGGCAGCAGGTTTTTTGGGACAAGTTGTGAAGTAAGAAAAATTAGGAAGATGAAGAATAGGAAAGGTGTGTTGGACCAAGGGAGGTAGTTTTGAGGAGGGAGGGGTGAATTTGTTTCTCAGATTTTTCATGATTGGCAGGATGCGCCTCCAAAGAGCAATCAACCATGAAAGGTCTGCAAACCCTTCTACTGCACATCCCAACCTGTCCTAGCCGGATCAATCTCCTCACGTTCTCGAAATGAAATTGAATAACTACAGCAGGATATTACAAGAGGCTTAATTTGCTCAGTTCGTGGCGATAGTTCTCGACGTGCAAGAATTGCTACAAATTGGCAAAACCGGACAAATTTCAAGAATTGTAAAAAAATTTGGTGAATATGAGAGAGACATTCGTGATGAAATTGACGGAACATGCACACTTCAGCGCGCTGTAAATTTCGTGTAATTTGCAATTCTTGCAAATTACGCAAAATTCACAACGCGCTGAGGCCTCAATCCTCCCGTCAAAGAACGATCACACCGTCGTGCACCAGTTTTCACCACGATTGCCTCGTGAACACCCTCCCCTTTTCGCACTCACTCAGCCACTCGGAAATAGAACTAGAGATGTAATCACTGAGTTTTCCTAGCTAGAACGCTCGGTATCGTCATTCATGAGAAATCATACGTAGAAAGAGAGAGCACTGGAACCTCAGAACACAGCGCTGTGAGCAAGAGGACCGAAATGGCCCCGGTGAGTGGCGACTTTGTTCAAGCTCTGTTTTTTTTCTCAGATCCAGTAAGACTTTTGTGTGCCTAACATCTTATTCCACGCTGATCGTGTGGGAGGAGTCTGGCTTACCAATGCGCCGTTTTAGAAGGGCAGCCGCCCGCCTGCAGCCATTGTGCTCGCTGCTTCTAATTTACTACAAGTGTGGGCAGAGAACGCTTGTCCAGTATATTTCCGCAGGACGTCACGTGTCAAGACATACCGGCACAGTTCGGTCAGAGAGGGGGTGATTTTTGCACTTCGTTGCTAAGTTGTCTTGCTTTACAGGTGTTCACAGGGATCCTATGAGAGTGCACAAGTAGTTTCTACAAACTTTGACTAGCATCATTTCATTGCCTCACAAGATTTCACAAATCCCTTGCTGGCTGGTCACGACAATGAAGGTGCAAAATGGCTCACACATCACCGCCGCTCTCCAGCTGATTGCGCCGAACAAACCTCGTCTCAAGGCATGGAAGCGTAAGAATATTCTGGAAAGTCCAGGAGTTCGGAGACAGTGGCAGACATAGCTGGCAGACATAACGACTTGTTATCTAGGAAAACACCAGGAGATTTGAAGGAGACAGTATGGGCGAAGTCGCCATATCAAGCCAACTTCAAGGAGAACACGAAATAGCAACACGCACTACGTATTTGACTCCCCTTGCAGACACTGTACATCCGGGCGCGTCCAGACAATCATCAACGTCGCATAATAGACGTGGGTATAATAATAGTGTTTACGGCCAATAGTTACTGCGTCCTTCACCACCCTACACCACTACACTTATATGAAACATGTTCCCGTCACACATGGTCCCTTTTTAAGGGTAATACTTCCCTTATGCAATGACCATGATGCTGATTTACAGGCCTCTTGTTAACTGGTACTTACCCAGTACGTAAAAATCGCAGCTGATTGCTATGTATTGATTTTCAAAACAGAAAAATAGTCACATTCGGGCTATTTTTCTATTTTCAAAATCGATGCGCAACTGGGGCGACTAACATTTTCCAATTCACTGACACAGAAACAGAAATTCATGTTGCAGTCGCCTCGCACGATTACCGCAAAGACGAATACCTAACTTATGGAAAAGGGAGCCTTCCAAGAGAAATTTTTCAAGGCACTCAAAGGATTTATCCGCCTATAAAGGGCCAACGCAATAAAGAAACATTTAATGTTCCAGAAGTAGTTACACATTCGAATGGAGAATGGCAGAAGTTATTACATTTGACATCATGACAGGGACAACGTGGAGATTTTCAGCGTTATGTTCCTGTAACGTTCAAGAGGTCCAGATACTTACCCGACCTGTCCAGGCCTTTACTAGCCTTTTCGATGAGAATGAGTAGATGCTTCCTTTCAGGAAAGGGCTTAGAAAGTCAAATGAACAGATCATAAAAAAATGGCGCAGTTCGCCGACGGGGGGGGGGGGGGCATTTTGTATTTATGTTACTTCCCACTGACGTGGCGAGCCATTCATCAAGTGCAGACCTGTGAAATCTTGTGAACCCACGAAATGATACTTGACAAAGTTTGTGAAGACCATCAGTGAACTCTTGTTAAGAGTA
>MU948236.1:0-11931 GCA_036418165.1 Cooperia oncophora
CTGTATTTCTCATAGTTCCATAATTCGGTAAGTCTGCAGTAACAGTTGGTATAGCAGGAGTAACCGCGTCTTAATTCAATACAGCAATCGGCAAACCCTACCAACCGTTTTCTGATCTTCTCGCGACTTGGAGCTTTGGCTAGGAACGATTCCGAGATCGCATTAAGCTGATCGACAAAGTGACGCGTCTCTTCAGCGTCAGGATCCTCCATCCAACGGTACGGATCAGGGACCTGTGTAACGGTTGTAGCTAGCTTTTAATTTCCTCAATTTGCGTAAATCAGGAACGCACAAGAGGAAAACATGAAAGGAACTAATACAGGGGAGTACAGATGCAAAAATTCTCGAAAATACGCTATACGCTTACTCCCGAGTATGGTACGTAAGAGGTGAACGGGTCCGAGGCTGCCAGCGTGCCAATCCCTCCGCTCAAAAGTGCACGTAAATCGGGCTTAGGGAAGACGAAAACGTCAAAGTGGTAGGGAATCGAGTGGCTTTGTATACTTCGCCACGCGAATAATCCAGAAGTGAGAGGGCGCAGGAAAATAGAAGGCTCGTCTATATTCGAATGGGTGGCAGGGCGGGCAGTTTATGGAGACGCCACCCGGGTATCATTACCCTCCGGCCCTTTCCTGTGCACTCTTGGCTGAAGCATGTAGGTGGCGCGCTACTGCAGCGGGGCCCCCATACACCCTCCCCCCACACAGACTGCAAGCACCAGGACCCAAGGCACATCATCGGTCGAGTCGTACGATCCCACCTTTTTCAGGAGGGGGGGAGGTGATACGACACCCCTGGTTCCCTCCTCGTCGATCGAGCGTGAGGGGTAGCATATTGTAACCATGAAACAGGAAAAACTACAAAAAGTCAGCAACCTCTCTCTCAGAGAGTCAGAAGGAATATATGACCCCTTTACAATGTTCCTGAAACAAGAATAATCAACTAGCAGAGAGAAATTTTCTTAGCCCAAACACGGACCTCTTCTCTCCCAGCGACCATGCGACCCTGTGTTGGGCCGAGGAAGAAGAGTGTCTTTTTTTGGTCCACCCCCTTGTACAAAATTTACCGGCATATTGGACTCGTGCCCAAAAGGCGGTAGGTTCCTTCAGTATGAGTTGTCAGCCTTCCAACATTGCCACAGGCACGAAGCGTGAAAAATTAGGATTCTCTACAAATGAATTCGATTGCACAGAGTGCGGATAACAGGGCTTGAGGGGGTCATAGAAAATTGATAGCATTCAAGGGCCTGAAACTACACTTTTAAGATTGTCAGTGGCGGGTCTCCTCTATCTCCAAAGAAGACGCCTGTACCAAGTTAGAGAGGCCGACACCTCTACAACTCATACTGAAATATCGCGTCGATAATGCGGAGGGTAATCGAAATTCGATCAAGGAATAATCGCAACTTCATAAGTTGGACTGACCAAGGTGAATGTTATTCGATGAAATGTTATATGTATGATGAATCAGTACAGCAAAACTCATAAACTCGAAAGTGTTCACTGTCAGACGGAATTCAAACCAACCTTAGTTCCGTGAAAGTTGTCCACAATTGACTCATCACGACGAGCAGTTGGATAGACAGATGGAGAAATTTGAATCGACGACGGTGGCGGCGAATGTTTCATCTTGAGCCCAGCCGGCGGGTGATGAGTTTTTGTTAGCTTAAAACTTGGTGCTGCACGCTAATCGAGTGAAGTTGGAAGGAAAATGAATGGAAACGTTCGACCTTAGAACTCACGTTACGGTAAGAATCTGCGAGCGTTGTAGGTGACATACTCAGCAAAAGTACCGTGAAGAAAAGGACGTTAGTATGCAACATCGCTTTTACAGCTTCCGGTGTTTCTGAGGTAAAGAATCAAACGTTTAACAAGTATCCTGAGAACCCTCGTTAAACTGGTTTCCCTTGAAACTGGGCAGTTACGCGTCACACAGAGTTTCTAGGAGTAAGAAATGGGAAGAAAACACCGTGAACATGTAGACGTTGCTGGCTTTTGCCAGAGGAAATGGACGATGCCAAGAGTCTAATACGGGAAAAAGATTGCTATGTACGATTCTTAAATCGCACATGAAAACTTTGTCTGCTTAAACAAGTACGCCTTGAAATGTTATTCTAAAAATAAAGTTCGTTGGTTAAGTGTCACCATAATTTTGAAGATTATTGCGATGCGGCATGCCGCTGCCACTCTGATATTGGACCGGTTTTCAAAGTTTCTAATGCTTTGGGAACAACATAGGTTTCTCGAGAGTTGTAAAAAAAGAAATGGAAGAAGGGAGCGAACACTCAGACAGGTGTGATCTTCTTCTGACGCAACTTGGGCTTGTTCCAAGTTTTTTATTTGTCTTCGCGACCTGTAACGTAGGACAATCTAAACTTCTTGCCAAAAATGTTACTTCTGAAGGAATGGGACAATTCTGGAAGTATTTTCAAAGACACCCGTCAATGCCTTCATTCGATCCGTTCCGGCGCCACCATTCGTTGCTTATGCTGTGTCGCCAAACTGACGCCAAAGCACGGCCGCCAAAAGTGATTGTCATACTTGTAATCAGGACCGTCTGTTACCGTAGAGGTTCGAAATTTAGCGAAATACTCCACTGCCCACTGGAATTCTAATCGAGGCTAGTGCCAGCAGCCTTAAAGGCAGTGCTCGCGTTCAGTAGAGATACTCCTCTCCTTTCGTGAGCAGGTAGCCCAGGTTCGCAGAGGCACCGATTACACCTCGTTGCGGCGCAAAAACGAGTGAGGGGCTCCATGATACCGTCCTTCCTCTAATTGGCCCAACCCCCTATCATTGGCACCGCCCACCGTTCATTTCTAATGGCTGTCTGATGATGCGGTTGTTCTGCAACTCTCTCCATTTTGAATGGTGAGAGTGAGGTGATAAGGGAAACAGCTGATACCAACAAGCGAGAAGAGAGAAGCGAGCGACCACAGCCGCTTTTCGCCTTATGCACGTACAACCACAGCTCGGCATGGAGTTCTATATGAGACATTTCCGGCGGGGGTTTTTTCTGCTTTTCTTCACTGCTGGGTCGTTTGCTACCTTGCTATCACTATTTGAGCCGCAAAACTCATCATAATCGAACGCGGGCTCAGCCTTTAAGGGATGTATTGTCCATAGTTACCCCACTGTTGAATTTTGTCAAAAATTTCTGACTTTGCTAAAAACTTGCCCTATGGCTAATTTGGCGGACACTAAATCTTCTGAGGAATGACTAAAGTGTTGCTTTCTGACGCTCGAGACAGCCTTCATTTTGGAATTTGTGCGAATTTGGGGTTTTCTTGTGCGAATTTGTGCCTTAAATATGACATGATGGAAATAGGGGTGACCAGGTCAAAACCTGCATGACTCTGCTCAGAGAATCGTTTAGCAGATATGAAATACAGATTTGTAATCAGCTTCCAAAAACGCATCGGAAGCTATACATCTCATCCGAATGGCCACTTCGACCAAACATCCTTTCATGGTTAGCAAATAGACCTGTGCCGTTTCAGCATTTTATCTGATGAAAAAAGAGGTTTTTGAAAATACACAGCCGGACATTCCGATTTGAGCTCGAAAAATAGCGCAAACACAATTTTCAAAATCAACTATGAGGACGACCTTAGAGAGAAAAGAATTCTCTGCAAAATAGTCGGAAATTCATTGGCAAACTTGTCATTTTTAGCGCGAAATTTTTAGTGAGGAAGAAGTACCATTACTCGTGGGCCAATCCGGTACTCTCCCCTTAGTAATCACTCTACCTTGTGTTCTGCTGTTACTATTAAAAGATTGGATAGATATCGGCTGCCTACATAACGGACAGGACGGCAAGACACTACGGCAGACACAAAGAGAAGTAGCTGATTTACTCTGATGTAAAGTGCACGATAACGACAAGGCAGAGAGTTCTATGGAAAGGAAATGGGGGCAGTTCATTAATTGTAAGGTCTACGTGGGGGGGGTGAAGAGAGAGTGTGTTTCCATCAGCATGTCTGCACCATATATAACCCTTAACTGCGACCTGTATGGCCAAAGAACGAGGTATTGATACTTGACAGTTACACTCCATACTCTTTTTCATCGTTGTACGTCATCAAGTAATTACTTCAGATGAAACTGTACCGTACGTATGAGACGGTATAATGCAGGAACTCCTGTTATCCATTATTTGTCTTATTACATTTCTCAGCCTTCATCGCGAAGCTGGAGAAGATTCCAGAAAGTCGCCTCGAAGTCGAAAAAAAGTGGGCCACACCCTGTTCTGGTCAACTTTATTCAGAGGACCTGTAGCTTAGAAGAAAACTTTGGCAAACAACTGACAGAGTGAAGGCGAAAGAGGGTAAGGTATGTTCGAAATCCCTAAGATCGGGTAGGCGTGGCTGCGTACTTGATTTTAAAATGGCGGCGGTCCAGGTTTTCGTGAGATATTGTCATTTTGGAGCAGTAGTAATCAAGTCTACATTCAACACAGGACAAGATAGCAGTTGTTTCAAATTGAAGTATCCTACGAGAAACCCGTCCTATGCCGTGCTCAAAAGCCACGCCTACTCCGTCTCAGGGATTAGGAGTGTACATCCGAACATATTGAGCAAGAAAACATGGAACTTCATGATAAGGCCTTGTGCGCGGACACCAAGCGCCAGCAACCTTCGCAACAGAAAAGAAGCCCACCCAAGACTTATCTCTTACCCAGGCGCAGCTTAAAGAAGAGAAAAACAGTCACCACATTGATTTCTTGAGAGAGCTTACTCACATCCCATTGCGCCCCTGCGCGGCGGGCCCGCCGCACAATGCACACCCGGAAGTGTTGTGTAATGTTATGGATGCATGTACACTCCATATCTCAGAGGTGGAAAATTCATGGCTGCGTACTTCAATCAAATGTGGCGGCAACTGCACTTGTGGATGGATGTTACTGTTTCAGAACAGTTGCAACCATGACTTTCAGTTTAGGACAGCACTCGTATCAAATGAAAATATCACCCGAGTAACGTATCGCTACATTTCGCGATTTTATTAGCTCTGTATTTTGTTGTGTTCAGTTTGTATTAATCTTCATTCAGTCTCAATGCTCATGACCACATTCCTTGCAGGCATGGTCAGTTCCTTCACAAATTGCGGTCGCGTTCAACCTTCTCGCGAAGCAAGGCTCTCTCTCCCCCACTGTTCTTGTAAACATCGTTTTCCGCTCGAGAGAAGCTACGGAGGCCGCACAGCTCAACCGTTTTCCGGTTCTGCGCACACAACTGCCTCTATATTTTTTGAGAGTTCTGTTCTTTTATTGCTCCTAATTTATTCCCTTTTTTCTTTCCTTTTGGAATGTTTAATTACCCAAGTACGAGGTATATAGTGCGTGCAGGGATGCTTGTTCTGGGATCATAACCACATACTGTATATTCACACGTAGCAAGACACAACGTAGCAGTCAACTCATGACGCGTTCTACGCCACGTTCATCTAGTGTACGAACCCACGCCCTATTCCAACCACTAGGAGTGTAGTATAGGTATTGGGTTGCCCATAAGTAATGGCGTTTTTCAACTTAAATTTTGTTCAAAAAGTGAAAGTCAACCACCGAGAATGCATTGGAAAGCTGGCTGATCGGTGATAGGAGGTTGTAAGAAACAATGAAGAATATATTAACTAGTTTATTGTATATTGTATATATTTTTTATAGTGTTGTAAATACTTGTTTTGAAATTTAATCAGGAAAACAAAAAAAAATCGTGAGGTATGGGTCGACCGGATGTCTGCAAGGTCAGCGTTGTCGGTTCTTGCCTTTCTCAAAATTAACTGTGAGCCGCCCTGATATTAATCTGTTACTCAATGCTTTAATCAAACCATGGCGAATCCATTGAGCTGCTGCAGGGGCTTTGAAGCTTCCGTCGAAGCGGTAGGGAGAAGATGTCGGGAATGCCGATTCTCATCAACCTGACATTCCGTGTTAATAACATGAAATTAGCAGAAAGTATACAGCTATGTAGAACAGATTCCCATCGCAGTGTTATAGAGCACGAAATTTGCTATCAGAGCGTACAAAACACATTAGCGAAACCTTCAACTATTAGCATAAAATTTCAAGTGGAACAGAAGCGATGACTTGCGATCCTGCCCATTATCTGCAAGGTGAAGGTTGCCAACCTCGAAATTCTTGAAATTAGTTCCGAAGCGTCCTATGAGGATTGCCTCGCTGGGACTTCTAGGTCAACCCAATGCAAATTTATGGAACAGCTCAAGCGATTTTAGCATTGTGAATAGACGTAAATAAAGGCAGCTGTTGAAGGTACTGATTTTCGCCGACGCAGCTTTCAACTTCAACGACTAAAAAACCTACAAAAATCATCACCACACCCCAAGGCTGTTTCGATATTCTTATAGTACGAGAAGTTTCCCATCAGACGATATCAAACTTGCTTTCAAGGGTTGAAAAGCGCCATTACTTATGGGTTAACCCAATAGATGGAGAATGGCGGATGTCATGATGAGCAGCTATTCGATATACTATCAAGCGGGGCAACTTAATCTTCTCCTGCCTCGAGCTCATAGAGTCCACTTTTCTTCACCAGTATTCACTTTATATTGTGTCATTGTGTTCTGCTGCTACTAATTAATGTTTGATGTCTGCCTAATACGACGGGCTGCAGGAAAAAAACTGTAAGAGAAGTATCTGCTCCGATATCAATAAAGCAGCGAGCTTCAGCGCTAGGAAATATCACAGTATTTTAATTCGAGAGTAGAGAGAGAAAGTGACAGGTGCCTGCATATCTCCACCATAAGTAACTTTGCAAGTGGGAGTCATGTTTTCGTGTGAGCTCAAGATTTCACATAGGAAAAGCTGCTCGAATATGTTCGGTAGTGCAATATTGAGACCGCGAAATTCTTGCATCGCCCACGGTGCTCACTGTAAGAGATCCAGTGACCCTGTAACTTGTTGTGTTTTCTCGGCATTAATCCATTTCTTATAGAATGAACCGCTTTTCATTCCTAATCAGAATGAGTCCTCAAGATGCCATCTGCAGGCCTCCCTCATGTTTAACTCCTGTTCAAGTTCTCCATATTCAGTGCGAATAGCTTCATTGTGATCTAGCTATTTTCCGCGTCTCACGGCTGCTTCGGGTTAGCAGTTAGTATTTTATGTCTCGTAGTGATTGCTAGAGAGTACAGGCATCATGGCAGCTTGGGCACATTATAAGCAGTCTACATCTCACTGGCCAGAACTCCCAGTAGCAGAGTTTTTTTCAGGTGAGCCCTTTGAAGCACGATTCATTCCATGTTTCTCATGCCCTCTCTGGATATTATAGCCCCCTGCGAGGATGCAGGAGTATTGAGTTCTTGCCATCTTTAAAAGCGAGAGGATGGCCGCGGATTCGCCCTATGGTAGTCGCCGTCCGCAGCCCGAGCCTGCCGACCACAACGCCCACCTTCATTCCTTATGGTTGGTGTGATTGTCCTCCTGCTGATTCTCCACTACGAAGGGTGAAAATGAGGAGATAAGGAGAAACAGCTCATATCAACAAGTGAGAAGTCGCGCGACCGCTCTCTCTCTCTCATTGCTTCAAGCACGTACAACCGCAGTTCGGCATTAGGTTCCTTATAGGGCAATTTCCACGCTTTCCTTTTGATTTCTCACAGTGTGTTACTTGCTACCCTGTTATTACTATCTGAGCCGCATAATCATCAAATTTGAACGCGGGCTCAATCAGCAGCCTGTATTTGCTCCTGAATAAGACCAGCAGAAAAGTAACAAAGTTTAAATCACAATTTGTATCTGACATGCGTAGAAGTTGCGACGGGAAAACGTTGATTGAGCCATTCACGACGTTCGCTGCCACTGCCTGTTTTCTTCCTAAACCAACCACTAATGGTGGAAAACGCAGCAGAGGGTGGACTCATTAGACTCGCCTAGCTGACACTGCCCCTCCCCCCCCCCCCCACGCCGCAAACTGCGACGGTGATCAACTACCTTATTTTACGGCCACTTGAAACCTAAGGCCTTTCAATGTTAAATGGCCTAACGATGTTTCATTCGAATGCGGTTTGAAACCGCAGCGTGGTGGCAGGCGAGTCCGTCACCCGGTCGCAGTTCCTGCTGCTCTTACATGAATGGCCTAGCGGCTCACAGAGTATGAACTCCTCTTGGTTTTGTGCTCTTATATCTCCCACCTTCCAAAATGTATACATGGTTTCTAACATACAAAAATCCTTTGTTGAGCAATGAAGCTTGCAAATGTGAATTTTTCATTTGTGTTCCCCCTAATAAAGCATTTGCTCAATAAGGAAGTTGTGCCGAAACGTAAAGAAAAAGTGACAGTGGTGAAGTTGACAACATTAGTAAAAACACCTTATAACTAAAAATAAAAATACTCTCTCGAAACAAGGTGAAACATTGGAAAGTAATCCAAATATTATGATTAACTAATGAAAAAATCAGTCTACCCATTCAATGTTCAGGACTCTCTGCAGGAAACTGTATATATCGACACGTCCAGCTATCTGAAGATAGATTTCAAAACCCTGAATTATTCATTACAACCCAATCAATCAACCCACCTGTTTGACAAAAGACATCCCCCCTCCACCATGACCAGCTTTCTTCTCGACACGTACTAGAAGTGGGTTGGTCTGGAGCTTGTGTTTTTTGGCCTACAACAATTTTTGTATAGAGAAATGAATAAAGCGCAAAGACTTTCTCGCATTTCCTTTTTGTGTAATTCTGTATTGAAATCTCCGGAGTCACTGAAAGGCGCGGCTGGTGAGCAACTCATCCACGCACCTTCTTACGGATTTTTATACGGTGATTGAGAAAAATCGCTAAGATGAGCGGCACTCGAATGACGTCGTTCCTCAACCCCGCCCACCGATGCAATTCTAGACGGTGCATTTATCAAAACAGTGCGCTCATTGATGCTTATTCAGATCAGCCGTTCCCAGCGCTCAGTCACATCTAGAAAATCACGGCTTTTTCAAAGAAAACCATCCTAAAACCTCCCCCCCTCTCTAACATGTTGCTAACGCTCTGACCAAATTGTCCCACAATTCTGCACTCTTCAGTGAGAGAGGAGAAAGGTTAGAGACGCTCCCTATCAAGTACTAGAAATGGTGGTTTTACGGCCTACTTGGCATGGAAGGAGAGGGAGAGGGGAGGTAGGGAGTACGGCCCTGCACGGGTCCGATTCATAACGAACGGCGTGACCTACTGGCATGTCGGCGACTATTATCGCTTCAGGGCTACTTGTGTTATTACACCTGTGCCGAGCCGCCCAAATGTGGCCGCGGAAATCTAATAGTAGGGCAAAGGAAAAAGTCTTCGCCGTTGATCAATCCCTTTGTGGGATGCGGCACGCATTCTACTTCCATTCAGAATCGTAGTGGCTTACTGAATGCGATGTGGCCTATACAATGACTTGCGGGGCCAGCCGATGTACAAGTCAGTGCTCTTATTCCCCCAGATGAGTCTGGTACCAAATAACCGTCCCCGTGGAATAGACGGCCTGGTTGCCAGGGCTGGAGGTCGACGCGAGATTTCAACCCAGGATCGCGCAGGTGGTAGGTGCGCTACTTGTCACTACATCACCATTACTTACATTACCATTATTTTTATCACATGCTACAGCTTCTTTTGAACTGCTTACTTTTTCTTGTTTCAAAAGAAGAGTACTCCCGCAATGTTATGTTTTCCAACCAACTCGCCTTTCCACTTCAGTCATGACAAGAAAAGAAAGAAAAAGAAAATAATTAACCTTCTCATACAAGGTAGCCGCATACTTCAACGTATGACTTGGAACAACGCGGTCATCATGATCAGCAGTCATCATTAAGGTTGATGGCCATTGCCCATCTTTGGGGAATTTGACATTGTGTAAAGGAGAATACCTTGAACAAACTTTTGATGAGTTAATGAGTTAGTGAATCTCGATTCTTCTCACGACATTTTTAATCTCAGACTTAGAGTAAGTGGTTCCTTCTCCGCATGAGCCGTCACTGTAATCCAGCAATGTATTGTGTTGGCCCATAAGTGATGGCGCTTTTTTCTCGCACAAATTTCCATATGCGAGAAGATAATTGTTTCCTTTGTTATAGGCTATCGGGCTATTTGATAGATAACTCCATGCTTTACAATACGGTATAGGTGCCTCGCTATGTTTCCTGCTTTATTCGATTCTATTCCATTGAAATGGAGTGCTGATTACACAAATAAGTTTTTTGACAAAAACAATTTCTTCCATTCAATCTTGGCTCTTGAATTGCTGGAACAGCTTCAAAGTTGTGATTTATATGAAGGAACGGCGATACAGAGATGGAAGTACGGACCTTGTAAATGTGCATCGCATGGGCGCGAACGTGTAACCCTTCAAAGACATCTACCGTTTCTCCACCCTTTGCTATGAACCTCCCTGAATAAGGTGATTTAATAAGCTCACAGTTGGCTCCAGTAAGGCATTAGGTTAGATAAATAAATACCTGTGGGGGGGGCACTGCTAAAGCAGTTCTACTTTCACCACTTGTAAGTGTGACGCAATGATTTATGATTTATGATTTATTATCGGCAGTCTAGTTTACAGGGATGGCAAAAAAAAGTCACTTCGACCGAGTCACATATCAGCAAAGTTTTCGCAGCCCAGACAGAGGACGTGGATACGAGTACCAGGGCGGAAGATACCCAAGATGTTCCGATAAGCAGGAGCTGGCTCTCGCCCATCACCTTCATGTACACCAAAATATGAAGTCATCTCCAGTCGCAGCCTGACTGGAGAAGACCTTTGGAATTCATGTCACCTCCAAACAGCTGCGAAACTTCTAGTATGGAGTCACCCATGGATAGCTACCTGGAGACCAGTACTCTCGATCTGGAAGACCTCCAACATCGAGCAGCTCGCTACGGTCTAGGACATCATCTTCACCGCAGTCGCCAAGGCGCCAGTTGATGGTGGGGACCGGACGTACCTGGAATAAAGACCGATATTTTCTTCGTGGACCCCGGACTGAAGGTGAGCGCTGGCGGTTACATCGAGCAACTCGAGAAGAATATCCTCCCTACATGTCGTCGCCCGTACCTTCTTGGAAACTTTGTACTGCTACAGGTTTGGGTGCCACCACATGGAATCGAAGGGCGTTGGAAAAACTCTCGCCTACTTGGAATGGAAGGGCGTTGACCTGAAGAAGATGGAATATCTAAGCAGGTCACCTGACCTGAAACCCCCTCAATTACCTGGTTCGGGCGGAGTTCAATAGGGTGGTCTACAGTGGCGGAGAAATCAACTATCTCGCTGAACTCAGGCACCGAATCACGGTCGCGTGGCAGAATCTCTCGATGGCGCTCCTCCAGAAGGCTGTGGCGGAGTATCATAATAGTATTTAATATGCTGTTGAATATGGTGGTAGAAATCCGGTCAAAACTTAATAAAGTGTAACTTATAGCGCCTCGAAGCCTAGAAAGTCAAGGAAGGAAAGTAACATTTTTTGGGTCCCCCCTGTAGTTTCAACATTGCGGATATTGCGATTGCAGCGCGGCACGAGCTCGCGTCCGGCTGCCTTGCTCTACCAATGGTGATCGAGCAATGATCGATGTAGGAAGGAATCAGCCACTGGTGGGAAGGCCGCAGGTGGGAACCGCTGATTGCGACCCGACAGTCCGCAATGATGAGGACTATATGCAACACTGCACGCGATCGGCATTATGCGTTCGTACTTGCACGCGTTACGGAAACTCTCCCATTCGGCAATAGCGCCATTAATTTGTAATGCCAGAGCTAGCTGCGCGCCAATACTTTCGCTGTGGAATTTTGGTTGCACAGGTTACAAGCGAACGTATACCCAGAGCGTGCTGCATGACAGTGCAAGTCGAATAGCAAGAGACAAAAAAGTAACACCCCACCCCTCAACTTCATGGAGCATAAGCTGGGTCACTTACATCACTGTGCGTCCTTCCTTAGCACACTCCTTTGCC
>MU948238.1:0-25872 GCA_036418165.1 Cooperia oncophora
TTTTTGATGGGGGCGGAGAAGAGGAGAATGACAAATGGGTACCCGGGTGCACCGCGCGCCATCCGTTAAGGTATGACGCATCCACCAAGCCAGCACTTTTCTATAGCATAGGGCTTACAGGCGGTTGACGACTTCAGCTAGGTACACCTGAATCTTCTCGCAAAACTGCGGGTGGTAGTCTTCAGATCCTCTTTGACAGCTTCTAGAACGGTGGAGTCTTCCACTTCGTGGGGGCATCCCTATCGAGGTTCACCTCGAAGGTCGTGCCTTCTTTCGTAAAGCGACAGCGGTGAACAGACCTGATAATAGTGGTGTCCTCCCACAAGGCACTGTTATGTTGCGGGCAGCTGTCGTCGCTCCAGTGCCGCGGAGCCACTCATAGATGATGATGAATCGAAGATGTTTCTGTGAACTGACATCGTAATTGAACCCAAGAAAGCAGGCGCCTTTATATACCTCTTGCGGGAAGCTTCGAGAGTGTTCTACAAGCATAGCATGTTACGTCATGTTCAGGCATCAAGAATCGAAAGCTGTAAGCTATCCAAAAAACACTGACAGACTTTCTTTCCAGCCTAATATTTGCTCAAAAGACCAATCCCGTGATGTTTCCTTTACTTGTGAGAAGAACGATCAAGGACGAGGCTTCTGGATGGGTTACGGACACTTAGTATGGGAGGTTTTCTGTAATCCAAACCAGTGTAGTTCCTACACATTCACGTGGCCGTGAAGGCAATGAAGTAGGTCCTGCAAATGGTGTCACTTGGATATGCGGCATTCGCTCCTGAACACCATGAATCTGACGTGCATCAAGACAACTAGCTAGGATGACCAGTTGATACCGCCCAAATCAGTCGGGGCGTGGTCAAGAGACGTGGGGCAAGCCCACCTGCAGCGTTCTCACCTTCGAGTGTTTTCTTCCTGAATCGATCACCAGGCGATCATTATTGGTAGCCGTCCCGGACGTGGGCTCAGCCCGTTCTTCCTGGCCACGCCGCGACTGATTGTGACGATACCAACTATGAATGTGTTGTCTGCTAGTCAGCGCGTTGCCGTAACATGGATTTGTTGAATTAATCTGAGCTCAGCGCAGCGCCTCTATGGCAGCATTCTCCAAGGTTTTTGTAATTCAACAGAGTGACATTTCGCACTTCGCAGCAGCGTTTTGAGCGTCTGCCAGCGTTTCGAGCGTCCTCCAGCGATTCCAGCGGCAGTTGATAACTACACATTTTAGTCGCTCATAACTCTGGTGGACGCTCAAAACGTTGGATCTATAACCATATTTTCTCAGTCGCTTAAAATGCTGGATCGATACCTATACTTTCCTGATCGCTCAGAAGGCTCTACGCTCAAAACGCGGACGCAATGTATGAACGCACTCCTAGAAGACGTAAGCTCTGTATAGCGACACATTTCAGCTTGCATATTTCAGTGCCGCATTTGAGCACTTGGTTTTTCAGCAAGAATGAGAACACGTGGGTAAAGTTCTCGATAAGCGACAGCTATAATACCTTCGAATCTATGACAGGTTGAAAATTGCGTTGATCACCATGTAAGCTAAGTGATGCTGTCTCGTTCCAGCTGCGTATTCGGGCAAGTATGACTATGGCTACAGTCGATATCTCTGCAAAGCAGAGAGTGTGTAAAGGAGCGTGCATTGGAGCACAGCCAGAGCTGTCTTGTCACTACTTCAAGGGGCGTCAGATGGTGGAAAAAGCCCACCATGGTCGCCCACAAGTCTACGCTCCCATGGAACACTCTCTCGTGTGGAGGGATAATGACCGTAAGCCGACATGCTAAACGGAGGGATTGGCTACAAGCAAAAATGTTCCATCTAGCCGAAGAGACACAAATACTAACAAGGTGCACATGCACCAGTAGACCCAACTCTTAAAGGCAGTTGGCACGGTAATTTTGTACTAGGCCTAAAATGCTAGCAGGGCGCTGTATAGTGGGGAAAATGGCGAAAGAAGGGAATCTAAAGGCAGAGTGCACGATAAATCCCTAAGACGAGTAGGATTGATACATCTGGCAGAACGGAATTCCGTGCACCTGAGCAAACGCTGCGTAGCGCTTTTCCAAAGAAGGTACCCTTATGAGGCCCTATCAAGCTGCAACATACCGACCCGGACGCCCACCGCGCTCGCCCGCCCACAAATGGACGACCGTACCTGATGCTCGTATTGCTTCATTTGCGAAGTAAAATATGAAGCGAAGGGATTGATATGAAGCGGCCGCGGTGCTGCATGGATATATGAGTACATACGTGCAGCCGTATCTACCGTAGCGGTTATTGGCACGATGCCTACGGGAACTCGTCCGAAATTACTTTCTGAGTAATTTGAAGAGCAAAGCTTTCTTGCAAGTATTTGACCGTTTCACTTCCTTTTTCGCCATTTCCGCACTATATAGCGCCCTACAAGCATTTTAGGCCGAGTACCAAATTATCGTGCTATATGCCTTTAAGCCTCAGTTGCCTTTAATTTTTTTGTTTATAGTCTTTGTTTATAGTTTTGAGGACATACCTACCGACCGTAAAGTCACACGAAGAGTCTATCTAACAACCTCTACGGCAGAAAAAAAACCAATTTTCGAATAACGGATAAAAGAGGTTTTCGTTGCGCAGATCGTTTATTTGTTTGCAGAGAAGCATCTCTTTTTCTTCCACAGTACCTTTCGAGGTTTCTTTATGAAGTAGCTGACGTGGCAAGGAATTTGGCCACTCTCAGACCAGTCCAGTTTCATGTTAGTATATTGATATCTTCCGAAGTCGAATGCCCGTTAGATGAAAGATAGTAGCTGACGGTGTTTTATAGCAGTCTATAAAAAGGCGATAAAATGCCGTACATTACCGCGTCTCCCCCATCGAACCAGATTTCGTAGCGTTGAATTCATATCCGTCAATTGAATGGACCAATTTCGCAGCTTGTTGCAAAAACCGTACTCACCAAAGGGGGAGACGAAAGACGGTTTCGCACTTCTGATTCATGACCTCGCAAGGAAACCGTAGGTACTGTGACGTCGGAATTTTCTGCGAGTGTAGCCTAACAAGTGTAGCCCCACTGAAATTCTAACGAAACTTTGTTCAAAAATATTCCCAAGAAGTGGACTCGCCAACAATTTTGTCCATGGGGGTAGTTTGACTCCCTCACCGCGTTTATGCACGAATGGCGCCCGTGCCACAGACGCTGGCTCTGCAGATTGGTTTTGGCGCTCTTCGTCCATGTACAAGCAGGGTACAGCATGGTGATGTGTGAAATGGCGGTGTCAGTACGACCCCCCTGTGTAGGTTTATATACTTTATTGACGGGACGGGTGGCCTCGTTGGAGTTGCAATATAATACAGTATAGACGAGACGGGGTGGCCTCGTGTTAGGTGATGGTTTCCAAGACGGGGTGGTCTCGGTGGAGGTAGTGGTAGAATGCTACTTAATCTAGGCGTGCCTCTCAATACAGGAGAGGTCACGCATCGAGTATCTAACTATTTGCCTATGGGTCTTAATCACATGTCTCAATGTTCCCTATGGGTTATACGTATCAATCACTCAGTCTTAAAAGGGTGCACCGGTAGGTTCTGGTGACAATCCAGAACACTCCGCGGGGCAAAAAAGGGGAGGAAGATGACCGAAACAGGGGTAACAAAGTGAGAAGTAGTTAGCCTAATGGGTGACTCAAGTATGATAAAGTTAACAATTGAGCAAATGGAGCTAGAATCTGATATTATTCGGTTGTTGGTGAAATCCTCGGCACTTCTGGGTTGCTAGTGCGGCAGGGTAGCAGTGGCCTGTCTCTTTCGGCTTGTTGTCGATTACATGAAAGGGTAAGAGTTAGTTAAGAAATGTGTGGTGAAACAAAGATCCGAAAATTGAATAACAAAATGTACGGGCCTTCTGTTGAATCTTCTATGTTCACTGTGGATCTAATCGTCGAGATCGGTACGAAGATGAAAGGCGTCCATGTCAACTAGTTGCGGTGGACGAGTGGTGAAATGATAGATTTAATGACAAATTGACTTATGAGTACTATGTTCTTGAGGCATTCAACGGTTCAAGGACTAGAAGAATGAAAAGAAGAGATCATTTCATAAATGATTGGAAAGGACGCTGATTTGTGCTGAGATTCATAATGTTTAAGTCCCTTGGACGTGCCAGGCTTCAACTTGGCAGTTGGTAATGAATGGCAACTCTTCTGCCATGGCAAAAATGGCCTCCCTTTGTCGGATGACTCATTCAGAGAATATACCTTTATTGTTGCTTCTGATTTCTGATAATTTTTGAGGTGCTTAGTAACGCTGTTTTGCTTAATAGTCAAGGGTCTAGGCGACTGATCTGCTTTTTGCTGATAGGATGCCTTTACAGCATCATTTTTGACCCAGCGCGTCCCCTGAGGACATGACTTGCCTGACGGTCTTCTGACAGTGGCTGCAGAGATGCCATTAAGGTAATCCAAATGACCATAATTGTCCCTGGGGTGGACTTGGTTGACTATAGAAAGGTCATTGGTAGGGCAAGACGCTGTGGTGCATTCACTAGCAATGGTTATTTGTTTAGTACCACTTCTAGAAAGGAAGTCAATGTTCTTTTCTTGCTTATTTCTCACTGATTCACTGTCAATGCTTTCTGCTGCAAACATTTTTTGATTATGTTCTTCATAATGATTAGGTACTTCGGATATCGATGTCATGGAGTATGACACGTTTACAATATCGGTCGAGTTTATGGTTCCACGACCGTATAGAGTCGGACCGAAAATAGTTTTTGCAATATGTAACCCTGATGGGGTTTGAGTGTTGATCGCGTTTGAGCGAACTAGGTCGTAGTAAAGGTCAAGACCAACTAAGATTTGGGGAACTTGAAGTTCACCACGGATTTTTGAATTGGCGATGAAAATTTCTCGATCTTGCAGGAATTGTGAGTCAGTTTTCGTAAGTTTAACTGACGGAAACTTGCCTGTTATTATAGGCTTTGTTTTATATAGTGTGGGTTTAGTTCTTCTCCGTGTGCGCTACATATTTTGAGGGTGACTAGGTGACTTATGAATTTTTCCGTATGTCCCCCTATCCCTGACATGACGCAGGTTTCTGTTGTAAGCTTTGGTAGGCCTAAATCGTTCGGCGAGTGCTTCCTCGATCACGGTCTTTTGCGCGCCAGTATCGAAGAAGAATAATACTTTCTCATAAGCGTTCGTCCTCTGATTCCAGACGTTTCCTTCAGCTGTCATTAGTACGAGCTGTTCATAATTGCTTACTATTAACGATGGCAGCATTACCATTTACGATGTTCTGATTAGAACTGAGGGGTTGTTCTATACTTTGGTAGTTGAGTCTAACATCGTTTCCAGTGTTAACATTGTTCCTGTTCCCTACATGAGTAGGTTCTGGAAAAGACTGGTTGGTTGGGTGGTTTGAAATGTTCCCATTCCTTGACCAACGATTTGACGGGAGTGGTGGGTCCCTGGGTGGGACGTATATCCTTTCAGGCCTTGCACACACCGATGAATGATGTGTGCCCCCGCAATTATTGCAGTTTGGTTTGCTGCAATTACTGCTGGAATGATTACTTTTGAAACACTTCCAGCAGCTTCTCTTTTCTTTCAAAATGTCCCGACGCCTTTGGCGGTCTGTCACCGTTTCACAGGAAGAGGACGTGTGGCCGGATCTGTTACAGAATACGCACCCTGTATAGTGAGTGGTACGTTCCATATCAATACTGTTATCCCAGGGTGGGTAGCTGGGACCAAGCCAAAAGAACACGTAGAAACTAAGCGACAATAGGCACCATCACTTGCAAACATAAAATAATATTACCTATGTCCAAGACCTCACAATAAGAAAGGATCAATACGAACAATAGGCCAATAAAAAAAAAAAAAAAAAAAAGAATATCAGAGAAATATAACCTAGATACATATAACAGAGAAATATAAACATTTACAACAAAAATAAATACAATAGAAACAGAATAATACAATATACAAGATGCTAAGAAACACAATAAAAAGAACAGTACACAAAGTCTTTCCAGAATAATACGAACCACCCCAGAAGAACAAAATATGGAATAAAAATAGAAAAGGGTTTTTAAAACCGAACATATCGAAAACAACATAATAATAAAAAGCAACATGTATTAAACATCTCTTCCCAGAAATGCAAAGGAATCTCGGAGGTCCCACCGATTTCTGTACACAGATTATATGACACTCCCACTCCTTCAACTAGCTAATAATTATCCCAATAATCATATTAGAAAAATAAGAAGGATTCCAACCATCAAGGAATAAATTCCTAGCACGGATATTATTACTACCCCTTATATACAATTTAATCGCTGATCCTGAGAAACTGATCTTTCAGCAAAATAATCATATCTCATAATACATCAATATAAATAAAAATTCAAATATAAGCTGAATTAAATAAACCAAAAACGAGTTCGAAAAATTAGACACAAATACAGAAAAGAAGAAATATCACTAAACCTGAGAATAATTACCCAAATAGATTTAAGAGATTATAAACCAAAATGAAAAAATGCGACGGTGCCATTGAATAACTCGGCACATTTATGTAGGGGCCCACGCTCACCACACCTGCAACACTTAGTCATACTGACAGGAGGCTGAGTAGGATGTTTCGTGCCCATAAGACGAGACTCTAAAGAGTTTCACGCTGCAACTTAAATTATCGCAGCCTGGACTTTTGATGTCGAGAGTAGAATTCCTATGCTTCAAATGGAAGCTCTCGACTTCACATCAGCCATTTATTAAGGTAACCTGGAGAAATATCTGCAATATTTCATAAGCTCTTCCACCTCCGCAAAACAATCCTTTTGCTCAGATCCTATCGACCTGATGAATCGCATGAACGCAAAAGATTCCCCAAAAGAATCAGACTTATTGGTCTGGAGTAGTTCATCGATTGCGGAGCTTTTAATAACTGCTACAGAACACAAGTGCAAATATTGCATTCTACAGTTGCTGATACACTCTATCGAATAGTGATATATCGCTGCATCTTGACGTAAGGTAAGTATTCTGTGTATACCCCCCCCCAATATTATCTTTAAATATCTATATCTTCAAGCATAACAGACCTTAGCGCTGCTTATTACGCCAGTTTTTCAAAAAGTAAAGAGGACATATGAAAAGTGATAGTAAGAATGTAATTATTCTGACAATATAAGGGAAACAGCACAATCTTATGAAAAATAGAAGAAATAATGTATTGTATAAAAGAAACGGTAACCTGGATCCCGGAAATTCACTTCCCTCGGTTCAATTGCACACAGAAATGGTAGTTATATAATACATTTTAATTGACACGCGAGACGGTACGGCACATCGATCAGAAAGTTGCAAATATAATACAAAGTTATAAGACGAGAGGAGATGGCTCAGTCGTTAGGATGAATGGATAATTCACAAGAAACAGAGAGGTGATCATCGGTGAAGCCAACGTAAGTGGACAAAGCCCAAATTGCCTCACTTAATTCTAGGAACGATAGCACGCCAATACAGGAAGAAGGTCAACGCAAATACAGAATAATCTAAACTATTTGCCTCATGGTCCTTATATCACATGTCTCAATGTTTCCCTATATACGTTATCAATCACTCAGTCTTAAAAGGGTGCACCGGTAGGTTCTGGTGACAATCCAGAACACCCCCTCCCTTCCGGCTCTAATTTTTCCCTCTGGCGAGAAGGATTCATTAATAACGAGTTCGCGAGCAATGGGTTGGCGCGTTGTTGATCGCTGCATGCAAATCTAAGCGATGGAGCAGATCTGTGACCAGCATATGAAAATCGGCGCGCGCTTTTCTGGGGTGATAGGCTCCTTAGGTGTGGGCCCTTTGGGAAACGGAAGGCAGGCATGTTCAAGTGATAGTGCTCTATGTTCCATACCCTCGAAAACTCCCTTGGCCCCGTTGTGGGAATATTTCGGATCAGGTTACGACGCGTTAGTGGTCAGCATTCGTGATGCGGGTTTGTATGCTTCGCGACGAGAGATAACTTTCTTTCCCCAAAACGCTAATATTTGCACAAATTAAAAAGCCCTCCAGAACGACGCAGTTAGTTCCGCTTTCCAAGAGCCTCTACCAGGTCTTCTGAAGGACCACCCTAGTTTAGGAGAGTTTCAGATGGGGGCATCCTCGGTTGACATTTGGACCCACTCAAACGCTCGACCCCTTCTGTGCCATTGTAAGGGTACTCATTCGCGAACTTCAGTATCTCGAAACACATATTCCCGTTGAACTGAGTCAATGCACAAGTTCGGTTGTCATCAATCTATTTGGTCCAGTCGCTGCCGCCCCGCATTACTGCTTCTACGTAGAGGTGGTCACCTTATTAAAGACATCGCTTTTATAGAAATGAAGGCTGTACTTCCGGTTTGGGCGATGTCCATGCAAGCAAGGTTTCGGTTTGGGCTTTGGGATGCGCTTTAACGAATCGTGTCGGTAGCTGTTCATAGCCACGAATGCTGGTCGGGATATTATTTAGTCTCGAGTCATCTACGTACTTACGGGTTTAAGCTGACTATTGATATTGCTAATCAACTGTTTTAATATTTTGTATTCTTCCTTACATCCGGGTCCTCTGCAGCTTTCCGTCCGCTCCATCAAACTTAGCGAGACTTTTCTGGTCGCCCCTGCCTGCCTTCCTCCCGCGTGGTCTTGCGGGCTCAAGATCAAGCGTTTTTCACGACTAATTTCCCCCCCCGCTGCCGCCCCGCCCACCCCCAGCAGCAAGTGCCGATGGCGTGCGCAAGCATCCATCACCCTGCGCACTAGCCGCACTTTCAAGCTGACCGTGTGGCGATTACCATGCCCAGGGAGCTGAAACTACTCTGGGCAGCAAGCTTCTCAATCACAAAATCAGTTGGTTTCCAAAATTATTTTAGTACTAGCCCATGGCTTTTCAGCCAGCAGATTGTAATACACACCTGTGTTTGTGTGTGAGTTGAGGTCGAGCAATAGTTTGCGAGATACCTAGCCAAAATCAACCACAATGGAGTAACCAGATTCGATCCCCCGAATCCGCCAGCTCCTCGCGCAATATCCGGAACCACCATCCGCTCCGTTATCCCTTGGAAAGCTAGAAGAGTGTGAATGCACGTTTAACAATTCGGGTGGAGGATCATTGGCTTGTAAACGAAACTCTTTCTTCAACCAGCCATTTAGTTTTCTCGCGCGAAGGGTAGCTGCGTCTTTACTCAACTTAGTATCAGCAGATTAAGTCTTCCCTCAAGGTGATCCTGTACTGTTTTCCTGCAGTCAAAGATTTCCGATTGAAGGGAAACTCGCAGCTGCAGACTTCTGGTGCACAGTGATGAGAAAAAAAATAGGGTGGCAGATCATGTTGGTTCACTCAAGAAAAGTCTATGTTGAAGGCGTTTTTAGATAGAGACGAAAGACCAGGTGGACGTCCAAGTTGGCAACAGGTCATGTCTCTTCGTCCACCGACAGATCAGTCTCTGCGCGGAACAAAAACAACAAAAAACTACTCTGCTTTCAAGAACAAGCGGCCGACATTTTTGAAAATCGGGTAAATCACAATTATCATTGTTTCCATACAATTTTTTCCCTTTTGAAGAGAGAAGAAACCAGAGACAGAAGGGTTTCTTCGTCGATTTTTCTATTACCCGTGTGTTCGACTTGTTTCGGAGTTGAAAAACGTGCCACGTAACGTGATACAAAGAAAAAAAGGTTACCCAGACAGAAAAATTCCCGAATGTTGGCACTAATCCCAATCGCTCGCTTTGTGGTTGCTTGTCGCAAAGAAAGTTGTGAGAAGTTGCTACTTGCAAACTTCCTACGCGTTCATTTTCCTTGTTTTGTGTTAGTTGCACTGGGTTTCGTGCGAACGAGAGGCGTGTGAGCAGAGAGCCGAAGGTGTGAGCGCAGCCGAGGCAGCCTTGTCCACCAAGTTGATGGGTACGAACTGCCAAGCAAATAGTGGAAGGGGTCACCTCTGGCCTAGCTCTAGTGCACATCCCCTCATACGCCCTCTCGTTTTTGGAACAATGACTGTAGAAAAACCTTCGGCGTCCGTTGCGCAGGTCGAACGTTGGACGAAGCGGAGTTAAAACCAAGTAGCGGGAGTTGTGCTATCTATCCCTATGAACACATTTTCGGCTTGGGATCCGACTTTCGAAAGAGCGGAAGCTATGGGAGGTTCCATTCAACTATGGTATCACTCTGACTTCACCGGAGGTAGCTTTTGCCATCTCATCTATTTTGGAAGTCAAGTAAAATCTGAGGTTCGCCCCAGGGGCAAATTTGTTTCTACCTACTGACTGCCAACACGTCCACACCAAGGCGGATGCAAAGCTATAGGTCCAACCACAATTGGCCACTTCGACCTGAGAGTCTTGCCTGGCAGAGCAAGTCGTAGCATTTGGCACGTTTCGCAAAATATGAAAATAGCCCCCTCCCCTCCCACTCCTCGAAAAGGCAAATAGGCACCTAAAACGGGAGAAACAGAAAAAAAGGGAAGCAACCGAGAATGTTTTCCCTGAAGGCAAATGCGAGCCGCCCCCACTCTCCTCCGGCGACCAAATACAACACCCTCG
The DNA here is from genome assembly GCA_036418165.1 of Cooperia oncophora. Taxonomy (NCBI): domain Eukaryota; kingdom Metazoa; phylum Nematoda; class Chromadorea; order Rhabditida; family Trichostrongylidae; genus Cooperia; species Cooperia oncophora. The sequence goes on from MU948238.1 coordinate 10,569, forward strand.
CTGATGACCGCGAGCGACTACCTCTGCTACCAGGTAAGCTGAACAGAGGGGACGTGTCAGAGAAAACGCATCCGCAAACTCACGGGAAGTAGGGTTAAAAGCAATAGTTTATGTCAGGATACATCAAACAGTAGAGGTTCTGCAGGGTGCAGTACCCAATCATCCCTCCTCCCCCAAATACCCTGGTACTCTATAAAGGGAACAACGTTGCATACCATGCAAAAACTGAGGATGAGCTCGATAGCGCATTTGCCAACCATAAGCCCAGTGAGCTATAGCGTCAAAAAGCGCGAATCAAGCGAAGGAGTCAGCGTCCTCAATCGTTTAGATTTGTTATTTATTTATTTATTTATTGATATACACTCAAGGGTGCGCCGCAAGTTATGGGAAAGTGAAACAAACACAGTTAGTGCAGCCAGGTATACTGATAAAAAAAGAATAAAACATCTGGAAACAACACAATAACATTTAAATAAGCAAAAAAATTAGGAATAATTCAAAGGAAATCTAGGTAAAGCTTATAGGCTGTGTTTCGAAGCGGAATCAGAGAAATCACCGGGACCTTCCTTGTGTGTGCTGTAAGGCTGTTTTCCCACTCAACATTAGGTCAGCAAGAGTAGTAAGTTTCGGCCTAGGGTAGTCGACGAGTTTCATTTCTGAATCACATGTTTGCACAGCTCGTTTTGCCCACTTCCGAACAGTCTCTAACCCTTCCATTTTTATTTTTTCGTGGTTTTTCACGCGTACTTTATCTGCTAAAATTAAATTTCCGTAAACAACCTAAAAAGTCCAACCCACCTATTCGGAAATTGCGCCTTTTCCGTGTTGTATTTTGCCACAATGGATATGAGCCAATGAAATGTTGTCCTGAATTCAGGATGGAGACTCTTATGCGACAGAACTGAAGTAGAACAGTAAAAAAAATAGTACTGTTCCAACCGAGGTATTTCCTGCATTAACAGTATGCTTCTGTACACGCACATTCCCGTGAAACCCTATTTTCCATTGCTTTTCAAGCGAATAACGCTGAGTTATGGACCGCATATTCGCGTCTGGCCATGAAACTGATCTTGCGCTCATTGTCTCGAGACAAGGTCAAGCATCAATGGCAGAAAATTGGAGGGGGATAGGGTGGTACGACACCCACCCCTAGAAAGGGGTGTCCGTACGACCCCCTCCTTCAGTGAATGTGGAGTGTGTGGAGGTATCTGCTGCGTCCATCAGAAATGTTGTGTGTTAACTGTGCACAAAGTGGAATTTTGAAGAGCCTTACAGTGACGCGTCCAAAGGAAACAACATAGAGCCGAGACATTGAGCACTCTGCGGGCCCGTGCGTATTGAGATTAGAGCGCTAGCGGCCCACTGCATTCACATAGTATTTTCCAAAAGGGTATAACTTCATTCAGAAACTAGAATTTTTCGCAAACGCGGGTTCTTCACCTTTCAATGGACATAACTTCGTTCATATGTAAACTAAGAACAGAGTTCTACATTCTCTTTTAAATGAGTTTTGAAGTTTTGCTGTAGCTTGATTACTGCGAAAATTCGCCCGTCGCGGATTTTCACTTGAAAGTCAGCTTCAGCCGCAGCATGAGGATTTCCCCACATGTGTGCCCATAACTTCCATCTAAAAAGCTCGGTAAGCTTACCGTACCCCTCCTCGTCATGTGCTGTGTAGGAAGTGCAGCATTCAGGTGCTGTTCAACACCTCAATGTTCAACATCTTCAACGCCTCCACCTCCGCGCCATGCGCTCGACTTCCTTTTCGAACTCCTTCCTTCTCATCCTGTAAGCTACGTCCATACTGTGTTGGGTACTGGTATCTAATCCCCCTCCCCTCAGAAGGAGGACTAAATACGACCCTCTTTTCACGGATTCATCCGATTTCACGGATTTCACGTATGCTTGACCCTGCTCCAGACGCCTCCAGGCATTTCCGCCCTCGTCCCTATTGAACCAGCACGGTCACGCGTTCTCCCAGCTTCTCAGGCCTATTGGCTCTCACAAGTACACATAAAGAATCGCCGTATTGGCAGTGATCTGCAAGGCTCCAGCACATATGTTTGTTTTGCTTCGTTAGCAACTAGCGAAGAACTAGCGAAGCGGGGATGCGCCGCTCACCTCTAAAGGGATAGGAAGCTTGCTCAGCCCGTGCCCGACCTCAGAATGGGCCACGGTTTGGTTCCCATCCCTTTAGGGTCGCTGTACTTGTCCCAGAATAGAAACACAGAATACGTCGGATGTTCTCCGCAAATCATGGTGATTACCGAAAGTCACAACGATTCTGAATGATGTAAAGTGTGCGACGCATCATAAAGGAGGTCCAACAAGGACTCCAACCGGAAGCTTTACTATCTCTATCCCTCTTTTCGCTTTTACGTGGGAAGTACGCAATAGCGCAAAATTACTGATGTGAAAGCAGGAGGTAATCTTGCTTAATAGACTGCTTTTTAGCGGCAGCTAATTCAAGAAAATGCTACCACATATTTTAGGTCAGATTTTGTCCTCAGGCACGAGCACAGCATTGCTAGATGTCCTTGAACGGTTTACGTCGGCGCGCTACCGACAAATCACTTTTCCAAGGCGGAACGCTACTTACATTGAAGTCAATTTTCAATCTTCAAAAAGACTACACGCACTGTTCATCTCCTGGAAGAACCAGCGAGAGGAGGGAAGTTCACGCTATGTCCTCAGTGATTTTTGTCAGAGATTGTACTGGAATCTTCACAGTAAAGTCATTCGAAAGCATACTGAGAAGCATCTTAACTTCATGAAAAAAATCTCATTTCGGCTTTTAGCAGGATGAAGTACCGCCTCATAAGTGAAATGCGGCATAAATGCGGCGAGAAACACCCTTCCTGACTCAGTCTACAAGAGCTGCGTTTAATTGTAAGGGTCTCTGTCTGAAAGACGTAGGGACTTCGTTTAGTCCTACATAGAGTGCAGGGCCTTTTCTATACAACTGCCAGACTCTCCAGAAGAACGCACTGACCCCTTGACGAAACGACCAACTCCCTACGAGGTACCTTCGTGTCACGGTGAATAATCCCTTCCGCTCACAGTCCTGATTCCACGGTTCATGCTCAAAATGTGAGCATTCAGACGTACAGTATGAAATACAATTTTGCTGGAAGGATTTTGCTGAAGAAACAGCCCCATCTCACAGCTTTTACAGACGCTTTCGTCCTCTCGTAGTTCTGGCACACCCCGTACAAGATTGTTACACTTCAAAAGATAATGTGGTGGGCAAACACCAGGACGAAGCTGTTTCCACCTATGAGTCATCATCCTTGTGAAAACGTTCTCTTCACGAACTGTGACAAGTAAAAACCCTCAAATAAAAAAGAGCAGGATAAACCATGATTCTTTTTTCGACTGCTATATAGTTGTGTAAATGAAATGAACAAAGAACTCTCCGAAATTCGTTCGTAACGGGTTAAGTTGTCAGCAAGCCCCAGTACTGTTCGTCAAAATCCTTGCGTTCAGAACCAAGGACCAGGATCTCGCGGGGGACTCTTTCATCTGCCTGAAGGGGAAAACTTCCAGTACACACAAGGAAGGTCCCGGTGATTTCTCTGATTCCGCTTCGAAACACAGCCTATAAGCTTTACCTAGATCCCTTCTTGAATTATTCCTAATTTTTTTGCTTATTTGAATGTTATTAAGTTGTTCCCAGATGCTTTTTTATTCTTTTTTTTATCAGTATACCTGGCTGTATTATGCACTAACTGTGTTTGTTTCACTTTTCCCATAACTTGCGGCGCACCCTTGAGTGTATATCAATAAATAAATAAAACTCTCCCAGTGAAAAGCGACTACTCGGTCAGTTTTACCGGCCATGTACGCCCAGCCCATCAAACCCAGCTTTTGCTGACTAGTTTCAAATGTCAAACTCAAACAAAACGCAATGCATAAAAAGTGAAAAATTCAGCACAGAAGAAAAGAAAAGCAACTTCAAAAAATCGCCTGGTCCGCTGGCTTCTGAACCATGCACGGATCTGGCCCTGGAGGAGAAGACGAGCATGACAGCAAGTTTTAAAAATGGCAAATTTTCACTCCCAAGTCTGTGAGCTAGCTACGACTTCGGTCACTAGGTTCTAATCAACAGTGGTCGACACATTAAACATCTGAAGCGAGTGGATAGTGAGCCGTACAAATATTTTTGAAAATTTATGTTATGTATTTAATTATTATTTATTTAATAATTTTATGTAATTTATGTTTTAAATTTATGTGAATGTTTCAGTTCGTCAGGGCCCAAAAAAGCCCAAAACAAATGAGATCTGCCCTATCAAACGCCTTCACAAAAACTTAGAACAATTTCGAGATCTTAGTAAATCATCTAACTTTTAGGCGAAGAAGCCAAAACGTTACTCAATGAATTGTAACCTCTTAGACAGTTCAAACTATCCCCTCGCTTCAAGGTACATCAATGCCAAGAATTAAGAGTCCATCTGCTTATGGTGGTTACCTTTGATGCTAGACCTTTACATTTGAAAGAACTTCCTGTCTTGCCTCAGAAAACTCCCATTCTCTTCCCTATAAGATACTCTTTATGAGACACCTGCATAGGTCATGGCTATCACTGATTCTGCATAAACTTTCAAAATTGACGGAACAGATTAATTCGAGATTTTTCTAAAAAGGCTTTACTCATGCGCGATCCTGGTCCAAAGGTGAAAAAAGAATGGCTGCGTACTCTATTTGAAGGCGAGAAGGATGCATGCTCTGTGAAATACTTCCACCTGACACAACTGTCAAGTTATCTTGGGCTGGACACAAACATAATTACAAACTTCCCAAGGCGGCAAAATTTTACCATAAGCGCGTCCTCTTCGCCACTGATATACAGGGGGGGGGCAAAAAAGTCATTTCGACCAAGTCACATATCAGCAAAGTTTTCGCAGCCCAGACAGAGGACGTGGATACGAGTACCAGGGCGGAAGATACCCAAGATGTTCCTCGATAAGCAGGAGCTGGCTCTCGCCCATCACCTTCATGTACACCAAAATATGAAGTCATCTCCAGTCGCAGCCTGACTGGAGAAGAAATTCATGTCACCTCCAAACAGCTGCGAAACTTCTAGTGTGGAGTCACCCATGGCTACCTGGAGACCAGTACTCTCGATCTGGAAGACCTCCAACATCGAGCAGCTCCGACAACGTCGCTACGGTCTAGGACATCATCTTCACCGTCGCCAAGGCGCGGTTGATGGTATGGACCGGACGTACCTGGAATGGAAAGACCGATATTTTCTTCGTGGACCCTGAAGGTGAGCGCTGGCGGTTACATCGAGCAACTCGAGAAGAATATCCTCCCCACATGTCGTCGCCCCCTTCTTGGAAACTTTGTACTGCTACAGGATTGGGTGCCACCACATGGAATCGAAGGGCGTTGGAAAAACTCTCGCCTACTTGGAATGGAAGGGCGTTGAGTACCTGAAGAAGATGGAATATTTAAGTATGTCCCTGACCTAAACTCTCTCAATTACCGAGTTCGGGCGGAGCTCAACAAGGTGGTCTGCAGTGGCCGAGAAATCAGCTATCTCGCTGAAGCCAGGTACCGAATCACGGTTGCGTGGCAGAATCTCTCGACGGCGCTCCTCCAGAAGGCTGTGGCGGAGTGTCATGATAGTATTTAATATGCTGTTGATTATGGTGGTAGAATTGTCCGATCAGAATTCAATAAAGTGTAACTTATAACGCCTCGAAAGTCAAGGAAGAAAAGTGACTTTTTTTGCCCCCCTGTATGTAGTGTATGTATGGCTGTATTAGTTTATAGGGTGTACTCGTCTATAGCAACTAGCACAATGTCCCCTCCCCCGGGGGTATGTGGCAAGAGAATCGTAATTCGCCGCGCCAGTGAGCGTGCGACGTCGCGCTCACTAATGACGACGATTTCAGGTGGTATTGGCTGGGAATAGGCACTGTATGGCCAAGAATAAACATGTGGTCTACCATGTCCTTGTCTACATAACAATCCGATGCTCCAATCGAAAAGGCAGTGCAAATTAAGGGAACGTCGTTCCCATTGCCGCGCGCGACGAAGCAGCTAATTACGGTTCTCTCGCCCGTCTCCCCTCTCCCGCGCGTCACCTAAATTGAAGAATGCCGTTCATTGTATTGTGCGCATCGGTATAATCACCTTGTGACTACTTCGGAATACTTGTTACTACTTTTAGGAAAGGATTGTTGTGGTTTCAAAGACACACACCGCGATTACTAGATAAGGAGAAACCCCTCTTGTACAGGCTGTCTCCCAGTTCGTCCCCCTCCATACAGGGCACGCCATCGTTGTGATAATCACAATAGGGGTCGTATTTGACCTCGAGGAGGGGGGTCGTAAGCGCGGGCCTTTCTGAAGTGAGGGTGCAGCGATACCCAGATGTCGTTCAGCTTCAATGATGAAAGACTTATCCATGTAAAGAACCCCTGAAGAGACACACACAAGACAGAGGCTCCATAGCCTTGGCCTCCGGGACTCTTACTAATCTCATCCCGAGAAAAAAATTCCATCAAAATCCGGTTTGATATTCGAAGAATGAGGTGGTGAAGAGCGAACACTACCGCCTTTTTTGTGATCTGTAATACCTTTTGTAACAGTTTAATGCTAATCCAAAAAAGGACTATTATATTTGGCACTTCACCATTATTACTTCACTGTAGAGTCTCCATAGCGATCAATAGTTTCTAAAAAGCCCTATTGATCATGTGGTTCGCTTTTTTTCTGTAGGCTTTGGCCGTACATTCAGTGGGTGTCCGTCCACAAAAGGACAACAAATACGCGGTCACGAATTGGCGACGGCCTTTTTTTCTTCGTTTGTTCGCAACTCCAGCTAAAATAGCCATGGTCACTAGCGGCGGCTTTATACAACGCCTCCTTCTTTCAGAATTCATTTTTCTTTGCTATAAGTTAAGCGAAATCGTTAGCTTAAGCCCTGAAGGAGGACGGTAGCTGAACATTTTTCACGAGCAATGTGTTTTGAATGGGAAGTAGTCCAAAATGGTATGTCAGTAGAGAACTGTTTTACTTCTACTTCACGTTTTTCCAATGGATTTTTTGAGAGAAAAAACGAATCGGCCAGTAAAAATGCTTCGCTTTTGGAAAAACAGCTGCGGAAGTTGATACATCAGCGTTTTTGTATTTTATTTTGTTACAACGACTTTTTGCTTTTTGACCAAATGTTCGATAGAGTTCTTCCTGCTCTATAAAACTGAGCTTGTCTTCTTTTCGCATAGATTTATTTTCCTTACTTCTTGGGCTTAAAAGAGAATATTTCGGAGGGAAAGACTACATTTTCGACCCCTACTCTTCTTCGCTTTTCATTGTTGTAAAAAGCTACTAAAGCAGCCAGGGACATCTGCAGGGTATTCAGGGGTGGTATCATAAGCGGTAACTTGACCTGCATTCCACGGTCGGTGTATGGTGGGACTAGGGGCATGGTGCAAGGGCTTGGTGTACTGAGAATTGCTTGAAAGGAATGCCACTGTCAACAAGGGGCTCTACAAAGCTCAGCTTCATTGCGTGAAAGAGGCTTGTCGACTGAAAAGACCCTATCGACGAGGGCAGACCATATTCCTTCAGGGCAGTACCAGAGCTCATGTCGCACAGGTCGTCAAAGTTACACTCCAAGAGCTTGAATGGGAGGTTCCTCCAGCACCCACCGCATTTTCCGGATCTTGCACACCCGGGCTGCTTCATCCGCTTTTTGGCTTCGATGAAAAGCGAAGAAGTGCAGTTGTCGAAAATGTTGCTGTTTCCCTCTGGGATGTTCCATTTGTGAGCCTAAAAATTATTAAAAACACATTGTACAAAAGATGATTAGCACAGATCCATAGAGCAGAAAAAGCTCTATCGAACGAATATAATAATTGAGATAAAAAGCAAAAAATGATTGTAAAAAAGTAGACATAAAAACGGCTACAAACTCACTCCTCAACCTAATAAATAGTCTGAATAAGGATCGACAGTTTTGCCGCTGACTTATGCTTCAACGATATCTCGCAAATTTCCCATCTTCTTCGCACGATCTTTCCTTTCGGTCTTTTGTAGACAATGTAGGTAATACTTGCACAGGCCTGTGTCCATTGCACTTTTTATCCTCCTCCAGCCTTTGCTTGTTCTTTCATTCACTCGAGCACGACAGAGAGGACAGGTCGGTCCCACTTCTTAGAGAATAAGCAGTGGACGTCACCCGTTACACTTTGTTCAGAGATATAGGAACGTTGCCATATCTTGTGGTGTGAGGCAACCTCCACAGGTGGTTTTACTTCGGCTTATGATGAGCCCAGCGCCCTCCTCACTCACCCTGATATCTCTGTGTGAAGAAGTTCTTCAAATATGTCGTTGTTTCTTTGCCTTACAGTTCAGAAGTGCGTTTTTTTTTGGGGAAGTTGGATTTTTTTTAGTAATGCTTTGATGCTTGGAACAATTTAAGCCCTTCAAACCAGAGTAATGGGGCCGAAAATTTCTCGATTTTGGCACTGGTACTGATTCCAGCGTTCAAAAAGTTCCCTCATCGATCCTCGGTTGTCTATTTCTGACCAAATATAAAATTTAGTGTTCGGAGTTCAAGTATCACCCAACAATGTGAAATGCTGAAGAGTAGCTTCGGGCTGTCAACTAGGAGTTCGAAAAAAGCGGTTGCCGGGGTCACAAATCACCTATCTAGGAGTCCCAATAAGTCAAAACCCTCTTTCTCGAGTTCTGCTCCGCGACTATTATTTGGAATCCGGTGCAGGAGAGACGGCCAAAGCCGAAGATTAACGCTGCGCTGAGGCTAAAAGGTGCTATCTACTAGAGGTCGAGGAGGTAGCAGTGCTTGGTCCCAGTGCAGTCCTCCAATGGCAGCATAAACTGAAAAAGTTAAGGTCACACTGGCATCCAGCCACCGTGAACAAAGATTGTGTGCTCCAGCTGCACGTGCATGTATGACCGCTACTAAGGGTGTTTGGACGTGAACCTAGTAACATCACTTCTCTTCTGAGTGGAATGAGCCACCTCAAGTAGCCTACCGATAGACACCGTATGCATTGTCAGACCACGCCCGAGCAGCACCCATGATTAACCGTAAAAAATTTGCAGTATGACCGCATTTTCAAGATTTTCTCAAGTTAATCGTCATTGAATAAGAGAGATGGGTTCACTTTGAGAACAAAACGCTAGAGGCATTATGGTTGCTCCGCGGACCGCGAGCTCAACAAAGGCGGAGGTTCCTACTCTGAGGATTATAACCGACTCCTCACATTGGTGAGAGCCCTTTGCAGTATTTGTTTGTTGCTCTGGGAGGACCTAGCTTCCTAGACATAGCTGTTATATGGCCATGAGCTCGATGTTCGGCGCTTGGATTCTTACTACCGTTGTGGGACTGAGGTAGCTACAAGTGGCGACTGATTATATCTTTTCACCGCTAAAATTTGAAGGTCCAGCAATCCAGCAAAGCATTAGAAAACTACGAACGATACTCAACCACGATACTCAAGCTAGAGAAGGTGTACAACTTCGTTTCCATTGTATTCTGTGAAAAAAGAATGCAAAAATTAGTGAGACTTACCGTTTACTTGACAAAAAGCAAGGGTCGTGCACTGGCTGTGAGCCTCAACATAGTCAGGAATCACAAGACCACGAGTTCTTTCCCGATTTTACTCTACATTAACAGGTTGGTGTCAGTGGGGGCTTTCTTTTTGTATGAGGGGGTATGTGAAGAAGAGAGCAGGTGTCTATGGGTAACGTCAGAGGGAAACTTGGAAAGCAAGGCATGGAAAGGAGATTTTCACAATTTTTCTTGGCGAGACAGCACTAAAAGAGTGTAGACAGTAGCATTTCGATAGAAAGAGTTGTTCTTGTTCCTGAGTTAGGCGGTGGAGAGGAGCGCCGATACTATCAAGTATGTAGTTCCATTGTCGATTTGCACCGAGGAGGAAATGCGAGCAGCGGTTCTATACCTGCCTTTAAAGTCCAAACCATTTTCATGCATTGGAACCCTTAAAGGCAGACTTCGCGATGAGCCAACGAAAAGGTAGTTGACTTGAAGAAAAAGGAAAGGAAAGCGTCGAAAACGCTCCAAATAAGGCACTGTTTGTGCTGACCGAGAGACATAGAATCGATGTGGATATCGGGTGAGAGGCCAGACGAAGCAGCGAGAGAGCATGCAAAGAGCAAGACAGCAGATAAGACATCTATCACTGTAGGCGGAGTCACTTGAGCAACCTTGTGCTTTACTGCCACTAACACTTTCTGACGTGAACTTCATGCGGAGCTTGTTCGTTGCAATTCACACTACCTCGCCGTACGATGAGCTCAGGTAACTATGAAAGATCGTGGACTCTGCCCTCAAAAGATGCTCAGTTACGGAAAAGCTTCGCAACCGATGAAAACGTCATTACTAAACTGATCACTGCCAGAAGCTTCGTTTCTTACGAAATAAAAAAACACTTGTGAAACGCTGGAGAAGGTGCGCTGGTGTCCGCGAATATTATTAGAATATGCAACTGTACATTTTTTTGATTCTCCCGTTCACTTTTTGGGTTCTGCTGATGTTCGACCTTTCGTCATGGTATATATGGATGGCCAGTGTTATGGGCGCCAGAATAAAGTGACTCACAGCAAATAATTCAGTCTTTGATCCTATTTACTGTGAACTGAAGGGTATTTTGTGTCTTCTGGATGGTAGACTGACTTCTCTCAGAATGACGCTCGATCCCTTAAGTGTAAGTTTACCGACCGGAAGTTCGTCTCCGAAAGTGAAGTGAGTGCTACCGCCTTTCACTGCGATATTTTTTCGCTGTGTTGATTTGCGTTGTGGTCCCTCTCTAACCGTTCTACGTGAGCGTCAATGTGCAAATAGAAAGCTTTGCGCGCGATTCGCAATGGGCCCTTTGCAAGAGCTAACGACTGCGATTCCGTTTTTGGATCACCATTGAGAAGTGCTCTCTCCCCCCCCCCGCTCTTTGTCCACTCATCTGAAAAATAGACATTATTTCAAGCACTCATTTTCAATCATTTGTTTGTCAAGCTGTACTTCTTCGAGCCATTGAGGAACATTCGACTATGCTATGTTTCCTGCAACTTTTTTTGAATTATTCCTGGATACACAGTCTCTACATTACTCTTAAACTCTATTTGTCCATCGATTTGTCGCTTTTATTGCCCTCGAACACTCTATTTATATCCCTTTACTAATATTTGGTCTAAGCATTAGTCAGTCAGTTTCGGAAAGGGATGCATATTCTATTGTAATTCAAAATCGGGGCTTCTTAAAATGCGATTAGGCCCATGCTGGGCCAAACTGATCCACAGGCCCGTCTCTATTCTCCCAAATTAGTCCAGAGTCAGATCCATATTCACGGACAGGGACGTATGAAAGGTTTTTTAGTCCGGATTCGAGTCTACCTGGATCATACCTCGGCACAGCGCGCCCAGTGAGCATGATTTTCTTGAGGGCACCACTTCACTCTTTCTTTCTCGGGGTTTTTTGAGTGACTGCATAAAATGGCAGATTAAAGGTAAGAAGGCCCATGTGGAACATTCCAGATGATTTCGCTTGCTATTTGCAATACTCGAAATATTGTGCACCCCCAGCTAGCTCGACAACTTTTATCGCTCCGACTTCTAGTACTCATGGCTCGGCGACTGGCCGAAGAAGTTGGTCGAAGGGTGGTTCGCCTCAGCCCATGCTGTACACCCTGGTGTTATTACCGGCGAAAAAAGTTTGTCGGAAGCTAGGGGGGGGGGGGGATACAATCGTACGGGCGTTACATAGTACCTATAACACAGAAAATTCATAAAACCCATGAAGTGAACCACGTAACTCCTAGCCAGAAATACGACCCCCCCCCTCCAAAACGTCCGCAAAGCGAGAAAAATCAACTATAAAAATAAATTTTTCCCAGCCCAAATACGACCCCCCCCATAGGGAATCCCCAACCAATGCTGTGCCTGCGTTACAATCGAGACCCTGCATATGTGAGTTGGAAGGCTGTGTGCTGACTTTACATGAGCATTCCATGATGCGAGCTTTCGTATGAATCAGTGCATGTGTGAGCGTCTTGTTGATTTAGATTTTTGAACCCTCCGCAGACTATTAACAACCTTTGATTTGGCTTACGTTTAGGCCTTGTCGCTTCGTCGGCGAGCTTGCGAAAGCTCAAAGATTAGGTGACCTACCGCCGAGTGCCATTTCGGAGTTAAGAGCAGCTCACCATAAACTAAAGGCGTCTAGGGAGGTCTCGTAACTCACAAGCCACGAACCAACTAAGCCTTAGCCAGTAGCACGGCTAGCTGCAGTTCGCACACCGCTGAGTGGACTCAGTGTGGGTGGCTTCAACTGGAAGCCCAGCTTTCGACCGGAGCGTCGTCGGCGATTGGCAAGCCCGCAGCGTCAGCGAAGAGAAGCGAGCTCACCTTCCTACTTGCTCAGGCCATTCATCTAACTTGGCGGAGATTTTGGCGCCAGTATTCAGAAGCCTCTCAAAGTTTGTTGCGGCATGCCAGTTGTGGCTTTCCCTGCTAACTTTGCTATGCGTACATGACTAAACTAGTGGATCGAGTAGGATACACGTAACCCGCCTCTCACTGCTGGTGGTAGGATGTGGTCGAAGGTTTCTGTGAGGGAGTGAGACATTCTGTCGAGCAGTGTTGAATCCTTTCAGGCTCCCAACAAGGTGAAGCTCACCAAAGCGTCAATCATCTCATAAATCTTGCTTCCAGTTGAAGTTGAAGAAGAAACATAAGGATCCAGAGGGCAGGGTCCAGACTCTGTGCCCATATTATACCTTCATTCCGGCAAATACCGGGTTCCGTGATACGCGCCAGAAAGGGCAGAAGGGAGGGCTCTCTGTACAAAAAAAATTTTTTTTTTTTTGTGTTCCGACCTCGATCCCTCGGTACCCCCTTGATTATCGGGTGTCGCAAGGGGGGTATGTGAGCAGTCAATACAAGTCATCCGTCGTGCCTGCCACCACAGGTGCTAGAGCAGGGCCCAGGTGGGAGTTTGCCCGTGGGCTCCTACCGAGGGACTCGACGAAACCACGTCCACGAAGCTTGAGCGAAGAAGTCTGGAGAATTCGAGTGGGCTGTCGTCGTCGGTTTCGTTGTTCATTCCGTTCCCTTCCTCCGCTACTCCCTCGGCGAATGCGTGGTGAAGCTCCTCAAAGCTGATGCCCTTTATGAAATGCCCGCTGAAATTCTGGTAAAATAAGACGCCGTCGCTCGTTTGGCTTCGAGGGGCCATCTTCTGTTTCTCGGTTCTTCGCCAATTGACTCGCTTAACCAATTAAGGGCTCACCCGTGATAAGTTTACATTTAAGCACTGCTGACAAATGTAACATCCAAAGCCTCATGCTTTTGCACATCATTTACTTCAGAGGCAGGTCTCCAAACAGAGGCGCAGTAATAGATCGCCAATGAAAAATTAAAGCAAAAACGCCCCCATTATTGCCTAACTGGGCATCCATTATTGCCCTGTTCATATTCCCTGCATGTTCTAGTGTCCTCTATTGACGTATGAATCTATACTTGCCCGAGATAAATAGTGCCAAACTAGTGAGCGCGACGACTTATCCACTAATTACCGTAATGCATTGGTGGAGTCAAGACCCCCACTGGGCATTCAGTTGCTATATTATTGATTCCGTGAACAGCAAGGCACTTGCTTTATTTATTCGAAGCATTAGGAGATGATTCCATATTATAAAGGAGAATTTTAGCGTGCAGATAATACCCTAAGCGATTTTATTCAAATTTAAAGGGCAAAGTGGCACGATAGAATCCCCGAAAGTGTAGGAGTAATACGCCTAACAGGACAGAATTGGCACCCTGAGGCACCCCACGCTGCGCGGAGCCTTTGCCGAAAGGAGGTACTCTCATACAGCGCTTTATCAGACTGCAACATACTGACCCGAACGCCCACCGCGAGCGCCCGCCTACAAATGTCCGACCAGTGCTGATGCTCGTATCGCTCTATTTGCGAAGTACAATATGAAGCGAAGGATTGATATGAAGCGGCTGCGGTGCTGCATGGATATATGAGTACATACATGCAGCCGTATCTACCGTAGCGGTTATGGCACGATGCCAACGGGGAACTCGTCCGAAATCGCGTTCTGAGTCGTGTAGAACAAAGGCTTTCTGTAGGTTTCTGACCATTTCACTGTAATTTTTCGTTCACTTAGCATCCCTTCTACCATTTTAGAAAGAGTACCTAATTATAGCGCCTTATGTCTTTCAGTGCAGGTTAGTAATATCATGAGTAACTTAACACATTTTTGTCTCCGCAATGACCAGTTGCTATGTGTAAAGTAACTGATGACCAGAAGAGGTCGAGGTTGTTTAGGGAGGTTGACACCACCCGGAAAACCTTGATCTAGTCTGCGCCGCGTCAATTCAGGTTACTGTGTAGAGCACACGCTCATTCAACAGCCTCATGTTTGGCACTCACCCGAATATGTGTTCCTCAAAGAGCAGAATCTTAAAGATTTTCTTCGCGTAGAGTAGAATGCCTCTGTTGCGCAAGATCGCCCTCCTCGGATTCGTAAGGTTGTACTACTCTGGCGTCTCATTGGTAAGATGGGCCCTGAGCTCGTCCTTCACCGTGGTAGCCCCTTGACCCCCCTTCCATAGCCACAACAGAGGTTATCAAAGCTGTGTCCATACCTTCGTGGAGCCTTGTCTGATGTCTCACCCATATTTCTGTTCTCTCATCTTTTGTTTCTTGTTTACGAAGATATGTCTTTACAGTCCCTTTTCGCCTCTCCTTTCTTGCCCTATCCAGAGAACCAATGGAGTAGGCACAGCCGTTTTTGATGAATTTGCCTTTTTTTCTGCTGACCCCTTCACTAGCTCCTACAATTTCGGCATGAACCCCGCAACCCAAGAAGTCTGATCGCTTAATGTTTCTCAAGTTGACAGAACCTAAGGCAAAAAAGAAGAGGAAGTCTCGAGAATTCTATGAATAAGATTCAGATATGACCAGAAGATCCCGAATTTTGAGGATGAATACCCAGCGCTTCCCTAGGCAATCAAGCCGACTATATCACGTATTACTAAGTCAAAGGAAAGTGCAGAAAAATGTTAGCATATTATAATGTCCATTATTAGAATGTAGTCTATGAAAGATATGCAAAATCTGCAAATAGCTCGCGTTTTGCTTTGTTCCCGGCTGTATATCTACATCTTTCTGATCATTTGTTCCTCTAACTTGTCAATCTTCTCAGCAATTACATGGAGGCTTTTCTTTCTATAGAGAGCTATCAGTTCTTCAGGCAAGACAGATTCCTGGGAAGCACCATCTTTCATTTTTGAGAAA
>MU948239.1:0-12411 GCA_036418165.1 Cooperia oncophora
AGCGTATGGTGAGCCTCGATCTTCAACAATACTTTAATTTTAGGCTATTCTTTCTGCCGGAAGCTACTCCGAAATGGCTAGAGAACTGCAGAAACACCGTGATACAATTCAGGCTCGTTGGGAGATGGGTCACTGGACAGATTGTAAACAAGTCACTTGTGGAGTTGCCGGTTACCAGGTAGGGGCTACGCTATTTTCTAGTGGAACTGAAGACTGGCATCTTATCTATATTTATTTAGGCACGAGAAGTGACCTGCAGCGTGATGGTAGACGGAGTGCGTCGAACAGGTGATCCACGGCTGTGCACTGCTTTAGCTTCATCCCGTCCACCTGAGACAAGACCCTGTCATAAAGAAGAATGCCCACGATGGGATGCAAGCGACTGGACAGAGGTTAGTTTAGTGTAGGGATTTGGCCTTTTCAGAGGGCTTATTTTGTACTAATCGCTGATCGTCAAGATTTGGGTAGTTCTCGTCTAATGCTCTCCCTCATTTTTTCCGCTCAATGCGTGAGAATTAGCACTAGGCGCGAGCTTTTTTGTGACCAATAGGCACTCATTCACTTCCATTATGCAGGAGTTTCTGGAATCCAGATTTCAATCATGCAATGATGTGATTGCTTTTTTTCCCTTTTCTCACAATTTATGCCAACTCAAGGGTGGTCAACTCGCGTCAACTTGAGCTCGCAGAGTCAAGGTTCTTATGTGGACGAAAAATTAAGTGGCCTAGCTGGGCCTTCCGATCCTGTGAAGGTTCAAAATGATATTGATTGGTGTAGAACGCCAACACAGCGTTCAGACTTCGCGATGATGCCCGTCGGCGCCTAACAATTTCAACAGCGCTCCGTAGCTGTGGACGCTAACGCGGTCGCAAGAGGCCAGAGCAGATTGATACCAGTCTCTGTGAGTAGGTGCAAGTGCCATGCTATTCCCCCATACTCTCTTGAAGTGTGAAAGGCCAGCACTCATCGATTCCCGTCTGCGGCTGCGTTCGTGTCTACAGCTTTGGAGCGCTGCTGCAGTTGTAGCGCGCCGACGAGCGTCATGGCGAAGTCTGAACGCTGCTTCATACAGTATGACCCGTATATGAAGGGTGGCACATGATCCCTGCTAACGAGAGCGCGTAGGTGTGGGCAGGGTACAGCATCGTTGTGTGAACACAGGGGGTCGTACTTTTCCGCTGGGGAGGGGGTCGTATTTGGGGTAAGACAAATTTATTTTGATAGTTGATTTTTTCTTGTGGAAAAAGGGGGTCGTATTAATTCGTATTAATTTTTTGTGTTATATGCACCCTGTACACCCGCCGGATATACGTTGCATAGTTATTGTATACCCCCCCCGCTCGACGACTTTTTCGCCGACTATATACTCATCGCTCGTCAGTCGGCGAAAGAGCCGGTCGAGCTGAGGGGGGGGGTCGTACCAACGGGGAAAAAAAGGGGGGGGGGGGGTGGCGTCGTGGCTGCGTCCCCATTCGGAAGGGGGGTCGTATATGAAGGGTGGCACATGATCCCTGCTAACGAGAGCGCGTGGGTGTGGACCGTAGCGCGTCCAGAGGCTCCTTACACCAATGATGTGATCCTGATCCCGCTACAATTGGTGGGGAAGGCTGCCCGAGCTGCTCTTCAGTCCACCCCTCGTCACACGCCCTTTAAAGTGTTGGGACTGACGACTGCAATTTATACCCATACCTCTCCCCTACGCGCCACGCATTTTCAAGGGGCGAAAGCGTGAAAGCCAAATTCCTCCACTTGAAAACGCTGGTCTTTTTTCAGAAAACCCCAGGCCTCGAGAAACCCCCTCGTTAGCGCATGCGCATACCGCTGTTCCAAAAATAGTTCATCCTACCAGCTTTTACATTTCAGTGCTCATCTGCTCCTTGCCAACGAAATGGCATTGCAAAACAGCGTCGTCATGTGAGATGTCTGACATCCAGCGGAGAAGCTGTGAGTGATGAGAGTTGTGACAAGACGCAGAGACCGAAAACGCGCAAGGAATGCGAAAATCGTGGGTTACCCCTCTCTAGCCAGTGAATAACCGCCCTCAACTGCATTATGTTCAGCAAGCTGTAAAGCGGAATGGCATGCATCTGACTGGGGCTCGTGCTCATCGAACTGTGGCACAGGAGGGGTACAGGTGGGTGACTCTGGATTTCTGTAGGCTTTGAGGGCTCAGGATGATCTGTGCTTCAGCTTCGGCTATTATCCTGTGTATGGTCAGCGAGTCGTGCTGCAGCTGGACGAAACTGCGAAGGACGACGTCCACCAGCAGCTCGTTCTTGTCCGCTTGCTGGTTCGCTTCCTCCTTGTACTCCTACTGCCCTCCCACTACAACAAGGTGAGTCCTGCAGAGAAAAGTGTTGCCGTAAAGGAAATGTTTCCCTGAACCTGCATGAACTTTTCCTTCCGTCATGCCAACCCCTTTCAGATGAATCTTGCGAAGACAACTCGCGCTACTGTGATATTATCAAAGTGTTCCACTCGTAGGTTTTCCTTCTTAGTTTTATATTTCCTTTAATTTTTCACCGCATGTGGTCATAGGCATGGCGACTCGTACAAACCTGGGCGTGACTTCTGAGAGTTAAGCTCCGCCCATTTCGCAATCGTTTCCTTTCAGGTGCGACTCTGGTGAGGTTCGTCAGAAATGTTGTGCGACGTGCAAATATGTGGAGAAACGACGTCGTTGATTACCAGGATTTTCCTTATAGGCAATTCTCACTTTGAAAGCGAATTTAACGCCCTTGTCCAAATTCCCCAAAATCTCCCAAATTTGCAATACATAGTCATCGATTTTGATCCCTCTGTGTACCTCCTTTGATGATCTCATTAGACTAGCCGCATTCCTATCTCCACACACAGAGTACTCCACAAATATGACCCTATCAGCTGCTGGTTTTTTGTCCACGTAAAGGTTGTGACTGCCTCGCTCCTCCCGCGCTCATCATCGTTACAAATGTTCACGTACAACTCGTTGGTCCTGCCCCTTCACCCTCCGCAATTGCTTCCGTGCAACATCGATTTTATATAACGAAGATTGTTGCAATATGAAAGGAGTGATACATGTTTTTTTTGTCTCGAATTTCGCTTATTATTTAATGTTATTGATAAATATTTATTTGTTTCGCGATGTTGATGAGATATCGTCCAAAGGCAGTATCATACTGTAGCATGAATATCCAATAGCCTTTTGGATGCGCCGCGCACCTTTCGAACCGACTCTGAATCAACTAGTAACAGGGCACTTTGTGAAATTCTTGATAAACACGCCCTTCCACCTCAAGTTTCTTCTTACGGGCAACTCCCTTCGCAACATACCTCTATGTTATCTCTTTCCAATTTCTCCATAAAATCTGCCGCCGAGCGGGGGATGGGGTGGATCCTACAAGGGGAAGAGTGTTCACGCAGCGCGGAAATAGTTTCGACCCTCCATCCCTTACCGACCAATACGACCTGTTGGAATCCTGCTCTGAACCTGAAACGGAAATCAATCAACTATAAAAAAATTTCCCGAGGGCATGTACGACTCCTCTGCCCACCTCCCAGTTTACGACCCCCCCTCTAAGGCGTTTTTTACAACCGGTGTCGTTCTCTGCCTCGGAAGCATGAACAGCTAGCTTGACCTGCGGGAGTTGGCTCCCGGACCACCTTCTGAGTGGTGAACCTGTCACCGAATCACCTTTGCCTACGCATCTGTACTATACAGCATTACAGTGTACTGAAAATCCGATACAGTCAGAAATGAAAAGAAGAATAAATGCAGAGAGAAACAAAAGGGGTAGCAGTACGAAGGTTCCAAGATGGTACAGGCGACGACATGAAGGCAGGATATTCTCCTCGAGTTGGCCGATGTAACCGTCAGCGCTCACTTCCAGTCCGGGTCCACGAAGAAAATATCGGTCTTCCCATTCCAGGAACTTCCAGTCCATACCATCAACCCGCGCCTTGGCGACTGCGGTGAAGATGATATCCTGGACCGTAGCGACGTTGTCGGAGCTGCTCGATGTTGGAGGTCTCCAGATCAAGAGTGCTGGTCTCCAGGTAGCTGTCCATGGGTGACTCCATACAAGAAGTTTCGCAGCTGTTTGGAGGTGACATGAATTCCAAAGGTCTTCTCCAGTCAGCTGCGACTGGAGATGACTTCATATTTTGGTGTACATGAAGGTGATGGGCGAGAGCCTGCTCCTGCTTATCGAGGAACATCTTGGGTATCTTCCTGGTACTCGTATCCACGTCTTCTGTCTGGGCTGCGTAAGTTTTACTGATATGTGACTCGGCCAAATGTCTTTTTTTTGTCCCCCCCCAAGCATATATAATAACAATTGAAAATTTGCATCTTTATTCATCTCTCATTTCAGGGCAAGGTTATAACACAAAATCGGAAATTCGCTGTCAAATAAGTCTGAGCATAAAAAAAGTTCAATGTATACAACATACAGTTATAGCACTTGCAAGCGGAAAAGCATTGAGGGCACATTCCACGAATTGATTGCAAAGGGGGCGATCCCTCCCCCTCGCAATGAGAAAGGAAAACCGGTACTTAGTTAAGGAGTCTGTGTCGACCATGGGGCTCAAAAGTGAAATTAGTGGACTGATTGTGAGGCCTAAGCCGTTGATCATCGCCTACCTATGGAAATGCATTCCGTACCCCAGCAAAGGGAAGGGCGTGGCTACGTACTGCAACTGATCGTGGCAGGGCTGCGTTTGGTGTGTGCTGCATCCTAGGACAGTATTAAGTAGATAGAACCCCAGAAAAATCCCATGCCACGTTAAAATGAGTCCCGCAGCCACGCCTCACCCATCTTCAGGATATGGAGCGTAGTCTCCGTCTCGGACTGCATGAGATGGACATGTCCCTCATCGCTCTCCTCCTTTGATCATCCTTCTCCTTTCATCCAGAAGTCCATTACGTCTCCTGAACCCCTGTACTGCCCGAAATCTGTTGTGAGAAATAGGGCACTCTTGTCTAATCTGGGATTTCCGGTTTTAATACTCTGCTGAGGGACAACCACGATGCTTTGGGGTCAACTACCGACATCTAGGCTATCGTGGAATGTGCTTATATCTAGGCAGTCAAATCCGCGTCCACTCGGGACAGGAGTATCGTTTGGGATATCCACATTGCGAAAGCTCATGTAAAACGGCGAATCATTCCCCGATGCACAGTCGTTAGCCCTGCAAACGTGAGGTCGTATGAGGGGGCATGGATTGGAGGGCAGCCATCCTCTTCCACGTGTGTGCCATCCTGGACCCGTAACAACTGGTGGAAAATGCTGCCGTGACTGTGTTCCTGAACCGTCTCAGGATACGGGTCAAAGCCTACCTCCCTCCTTCCTTCTTTTATTCTCTTCTCTCTTCCCTCTTACTTTTCGTTCAACTACTGGGCCAGTAGATTCGATTGAAAAAGACCTTTGGATCCTCCCAGCGAGAGCACGTCCGGTTGACAGAGGCCCCGTAACCTCTCATGCCTTTTCGTTTGTAGGGACAACGTCTGTGCCACACTACATCCACTTACTTCGGTCCCGGTGTGAGAGCGAAACGCTGCGCTCGAGCCATGCGTTTTTTCCCGCCACGTGGATTTCCCAACGCATTCACGCTAATTATAATTTTGTAAAAGCAAAAAATGACTTGAAAGTGAAAATCTGTCCACGTAAATGTAATACTCTATGATGTACACGAATCAATTGCACATGAAATTATACGTTCTATTTATGAGAGCCTTCCTCACTTCTTGATTAACCTTGCGTAGAACGAGCTCAGTATTGCAGGGATCAGCTGAAATTAAATTTAGAGATCAATTATTTAATAGGTTGTTCATTAACATGAATACCCTAAATCAACCCAAAATCCAAAATCTGAGGCACTTTACACCGGAGAACATACAACTGAGGGCGGTGCATCGGCTCGGAGGGTGCATTTTGCACTTCCACTGGAGCCTTTTGTTATTTCACGTTAACTAACAGGTACTATTCCGTTGAGACCCGTAAACTTCTGTGATGCTGCGAAATGTTTCGAGTATTCCCTTTTGATTACAAGAACAGCTTAATTTTAGGGATGCCTGTACAAGTTGAGCTGGTACCATTCGGTGCCCTCCACCGAGCCAAACTACGCCCAAATGAGCTCAGTGACGAATGTGTGTACAGTAACGCCCCCCCCCATCAGGCTCGAGCCAGATTTGAGCTAAAGTGACAAACCTGTACAACACTGCCCACAATGGCCATCCATGCGGCTACGTTCACCACGTAAAGCAAGTCCGTCCGTAAAGGCATGTAGCAGGTAGCGGTGTAGGTGGTTGCATTGTTTGGAGCTTTCAGGTCCCCAGATCGACACTCGTTTACTTTTCCCGGAACACAGCTGAAAAGGTAGACTACGCCATGGAAGCTATACAAGACTTCTGGGAAACTTTATGCCGCTGTTTTCACTGAATTCAGTGAGGGGCGTGGCAGCATTGCGTGGGTTGAAGCCGGAGCGCCAACCTTATTTTCCATCGCTCGTTGCAGCTACGGGCGTTCAGCGAATGGTGCAAAAGGAGCTGGCATCGCGCCGAGACCCACGCGAACGCCTGGGATGAGTTCCACGACGTCAACAATCTAGTACAGTGTATCCTAGCTAGTTGACTCGATATACTGCGACACTCACATGGTCGAGTCAATCAGGTTGAAATGTTGCGCAACTGACTCAATTTGAAACACCACTGCTCGGGGCTACAAAGTGTAACTTGTGTAACGCTACTTATAACATTGGACTTCTGTCTTCCTCTACTATTCAGCTGACCGCCTCCAAATGAATGGTGTGTCTGTTGGCCTAGGGAGGGACAAGGACCTCCGAATGCTGTTTATCCGGGATATCAACGTCCGGATGAACTGTTATGGTCACCTTTTCTATAACGTTAAAAAACTCACCACGAAGCAGGCAAGACACTTTTTGGTACCACTTTCTGATGCATGTACCATTTGGACGCGCGCCAAACTCGCAAGTCGTCCGTTCCGTCGACGCCACAGCATTCAAACTGAATTAAAAATGACGACTATGTCAAAACAAACACCCAGTGACCTAGCCTCACTAGACCGTCGGTGATTCCAATGAAATGGGCGGAGAATGTGTAATGAGGCGGAGCTACACATCACCATTAACCACTTAACTGCTTTGATGCCACTCTATAGGTAGAATCCGAAAGATTTCTTCCTCTTCTCTGTCAACGGATAAAGTATAAAGGATGAAAGTCTTCGCCGTCAATCAATCCCTTTGTGGGATGCGGCACGCATTCTACTTCCATTCAGAATCGTAGTGGCTTATTGAATGCGATGTGGCCTATACAATGACTTGCGGGGCCAGCCGATGTACAAGTCAGTGTTTTATCCTCCCAGACGAATCTGGTACCAATTTACCGTCCCCGGAGGGTAGAAGGCTTGGTTGGCCTGGGCGGGAGTCGACCCGGGATTCGAACCCGGCGCCGCGCGAGTGGTAAGCGCGCCACTTGTCACTACACCACCTCCGCCTCCTATTAACGAAAAGAAAGGATAATGCAGCTCTTGGCCTCGGAGTTACAAAACGTTGAATGGTGATGAAGAGCCCCGCCTCAACTTCATTTCCCTTGTGGTACCATAGAGTTAAGTTGTTAAGCTCGAACTTACATTAGACTGCAACTGATCCCAAGCATCCGTGACTTGTTGCATTTCGGCTGTACCGTAGAGCTCTTTCAATGACGTCAACATTTTCAAACGCAAAGGGATTTGAGTCGTGAGCTAAAATGAAACTATTTCAGTGATTGAAGAGCATCCAGAGAAACAGAGAATGGTTCACTCACCTGTGATCGGAACACTAGACCCATGATACCACCAACGAATAGCATGATAAATATGATGACAGATGCCACCGCGGACTGAAATCAACGGAGTTGAGTGCGTAGTCCACGGTGATTGTGTGGGCGGAGTCAGGCCAACCACTGCTCCACCTTTGCTGCGGCGGTCCTCTCATTTGAAAAAGGAGGGAAGAGCCAGTGAGGGGGCAGAATGATGGGTCTGACTCCGCAGTTATGACCAGAACGGAACAAGAGACAATCAGGTAACTTACTGCATAAACCCAAAATCGGAGCTCTTTAACAACGGAGAATATACAAATGAGCTCATTGACAATAGTGAGTATGGAGACGACTAGAAGGATTCTGGCGACGTCCACATAAAGTGATGGAGCCAAAAGTTCGGCATATTGCCCTCGCGTTGACGCCAACCAAGCACCGTAGGCGATGCAGGCAATTGAATACGCCTAAATGGTATTCGATAACATGTTTTTCTCAAAATTCAACTACTCTCTATATTTGGAGATGAGAACAGGTCAGGAGGTCCAAGTTGCGACAGCGCGGCGAATCTATTTGCGACGCCCAGAATACGGATCTCTTGACCCACACCCAAACACCTATGGGTCTGGGACTTCACTAATATCACTATGTGGATCGTCGCGTGATAGACGCCGAAGCCACAAGAACGTGTTCATACTTCGCGTCAGCATTTGAACGTTTTGAGGATACGCCAGCCAGTTCCGGGCGAAAAGGAGAGTATATTTAGATATCGATCGCTACACGGAACGCCGATTCGCTCGAAACGCTGGTTCGCTGAAAACGCTGGCCTTCACTCCCAAACGCTATAGGGCGAACACATGTTTTTTTCACTCAACGCCTCTCTTGTCCAAATGCATGATCTCCCGAAAAGCCGGCCGTCGTAATGCACAAACCCAGGCTCAACGCAGATCGCGTTGCGGCGAATAGGTGGTTCATCCACGGAGCGTGCAGCTGCTGGTATTTGGTTGCGTATTACGCTGCTGGTGACGTCTTATGATGTGTCAGAGGACGCCATGCAACAGGAGGCGGGTAACTCGTCCGGATCATCAGGAGGCGGGGAACTCGTCCTGATCACAAACTGGGTTTTTGGGTCATGACACACCTGGTTGTCCCTGTCAATGTGATGTCAACATTCTGGCTTGTACCTTTTGTAGAGAGCTTTTTTTGCCATTTAAGCATACCCGAATTCTAGAGGACAACGGACTCACAATTATTATTGCAGTGCTAACGAAGAATAGTGTTCGAACTGTTCGTCCTACTGCTCCATAAGCTGACCACAGGCCAAACGTGCCCATCTGAATAGGATTCAATCGAAAATTAGATTTCGTACACGTTTCATGGGAAGCGAGTGAGCGATGAGAGAAGGCTTTAAGAAGTCCGACAATACTTACATTCTCAGCATAAAACTACAAAACATTACTTCGGACAAATATGGATGACGCGATGTTTCTGTAGTCTGGACACAAAAGCAGCAGAGAAATATCCTGCTACCGTCCAATGGGGCCACCCGCGCAACCGGAAGCACTGCCTCAAATCTGCAGAGATTCAGGTATGTAGACCACTTAGACTGATATTGAATTTGGTGTTCATGCTAAATGAAATGGTTTCTTCAAACATGCGGACCGAACGTGTGAGAGAATCTCGGATTAATTTTCATCCTTTTTCACTCAGAATATTCCATCCATTTTCTACCACTTCTCTAATTCTACTTCCATTTCGTATTCTCGCGAACACACTTCGTGGCGACAACGTGTTCTGATAACTCCGATAACACAAGAAGAAATGCCAAATAAATATATACACGCAGCAAAGAGAAAAATGGGGACACACATGTTGTGTCACGCGCGTCGGACGCCTTAAAACCCAATTCGTATGACAACGCAAGATAATTCGGCCCACTATGTAAGGAGGTGACCTGACTTCGGCAACGCCTCAGAGCGCTTCTCATGGAGCTCGGAAGTGCACTAGCTGGCGGACCACAATCTCATAATCCAGCTCATGAAGCTCACGCCTGCTCTGCTGCTTTTCTCGCATGTGGCCTTTATTTGTCTAGCGTCTAGTCAGCACAGAGTTTCTGCATGCCCGCGCAGTGCTCGAAGTTAAGAAGGAGTCTGACCTAAAGCGCCTTCGACGATTTTTTGACTTTACTGGCATCTTCATACTCACGCCTGGTTAACACTTGCCTATGAACTGTGCTCAAGGACACGTTGTACGTTGAGTTGTCCCCGACGAGGGAGGTCGAATTTTGTCGCTGGAAATGAGGGGGGGCTCAGCCTCTGGAAAAATGCTTTTCAGTCGTTCACCCACGTTTGTTTCCTGGTTTCACTGTATACAGGGGGGGCCAAAAAAAAAAGTCATTTTGCCTCCATGACTTTCAAGGCGCTATAAGTTACACTTTATTAAATTTTTATCGGACATTTTTACTACCATATTAAAGAGCACATTAAATACTATAATGATACTCCGCCACAGCCTTCTGGAGGAGCGCCATCGAGAGATTCGGCCGCGCGAAAGTGAGTGGGTACCGGAGTTGAGCGAGATCGTTGATTTCTCCGCCACTGTAGACCACCCTGTTGAGCTCCGCCCGAACCGAGTAATTGAGGGGGTTTAGTTCAGGACCCCCGCTTAAATACTCCATCTTTTCCAGGTACTCAACGTTCTTCCATTCCAAGTAGGCGAAAGTTTTTCCAACGCCCTTCGATTTCATGTGGTGGCACTCGATGCTGTAGCAGTACAAAGTTTCCAAGAAGGTACGAGCGACCACACAATGTGGAGCTGAGATATTTCTCACAGGTTGCCTGCACCATGTAACCGCCAGCGCTCACCTTCAGTCCGGGTCCACGAAGAAAATATTGGTCTTTCCATTCCAGGTACGTCCGGTCCATACCATCAACCCGCGCCTTGGACTGAAATGGTGGTTGAAGATGACTGTCTCTGGACCGTTGAGCGCAGCGTTGCCGCGAGCTACTCGAATGTTTGGGCGTACCTGCCAGATCAAGTAGTACTCGGTCTCCACGGTAGTCTATCCATATGGTGATTCCATTCAAGAAGGTTCGACAGGCTGTTTGGTGAGGGCCAGCCCGTGAATTCCAAGGCGTTCTCCACTCAGGCCGCGACTGGAGATGACTTCATATTTTGGTGTACATGAAGGTGAATGGCGGCAGCCGGCTCCTGCTTATAGAGGAAGATCTTGGGTATCTTCCGCCCTGGTACTCATATCCACTTCCTCTGTCTGGGCTGCGAAAACTTCGCTCATATGTGACTCGGCCGGAATGACTTTTTTTTGGCCCCCCTGTATATACCACGCGCACACGCACTCTCACTCCTCCGCTCCCAGCTTTTCGGCTGATAATGCTTTACGAGTGAGGCGGGGAAAGCAGTAGGAATTCGGTGGAATCCTGGAAGATGTTAGGCAGGAATGGGGGGGGGTGCGAAAGCTGGGAAATCAACCCGAGGAAATTTTTCAAGGGGCGATCGCATTTTGCGAGATTTTTCCTCAAGGGCAGGAGTGCCTTGATCTGAACCCCACTACCCATGAATAGTGCGGACGAATTCTCAGTGATCGTATGCTTAAGTGGTATCCTAGCGTATCAGCGCTGGTCCGCATAACGGGCTCAATCGACTGACAGTTCAAGCAGCAAACCAGTTCTTCCCATCACACGCTGTCAACGTGCTTCGGGCAACATTCACAGCTACGACAATAAAAACAGCATCGTAAAATAAACAATTCTGTGCCTATAGTATCCGGTCGTTGACTACGGTTGGTGTAAAAAAATTTCTAACGGTAAGCTGAACTTAAATGAAATGGGATTGAAGCTTGGCTCGGATGCGCCATGCATTCAACATCTATTTCACAATGGGACGGCTGTGACTGCGAAGCAATCAAAGCAGACAATCTACGTAAGTGGAGAGCGAAAGAAAGTAATGCGCGGGGTACAGCAGGGTACAGCATCAGGACTGTTGAAGTGCCAGCATGAAGCCACTCCCTCCCTCCAGAAAAATTTCGTCTCCTACGACACCCCTTTCCAAGTCTTACTACCATTTTCCCAAATTCTCCGAATTCCGTACTCGTCTGGCGTTGACCGTGCGGAAGAGGGGCATCAAAAGCCAACCAGAAACATTGCGAAAAGCCAACGACCAGGAAATTTTCTAGCAGCTCATGGTTAGGAAAATACTTCTCAGAGCCCAATACGATCCCCTGTCCAGCGACCGTTTGCGACCTCGGTGGGATTCTCCCAGTGATGCTGTACGCTGCGAATGAGCGTCTTAACCCTCATACAAATCTAGGATCAGATTGATTAGCCCCAATTAAGGTGACTGTCATTCAAACGTGTTTGGGCCTTTCGCATTGAAAAAGGGCCAGGTTGGACGGCGGGACATCTCTGCTCCCACAGAGCGAAGAACATCGATCCTTACAATTGTCATACTCTGCACTCACTTCCTATGAACCTTTCCGCTCGAACGTACGCTTCAGAGACCTGGATTCTGCCTATGCAAGCTGAATATCAGGTCCTGTGTAAGCCAGTATCAGGTCAGTGTTAAAGGCCTTGTGAAAAGATTACTTCTTCAGTCAGGACACG
>MU948245.1:0-10116 GCA_036418165.1 Cooperia oncophora
CTATTCCCCCCTCCCCTCCTCCCCCCCACCAACGGCCAAATACGACCTGCCCGCTGGGGATTCCCCAACATAGGACGTGCCGTGGTCCAAATATGCTTTCACAGGTGCTAATTGGTCTGCCAGTAAAGGAAGGTGTGGAGAAAACCATCAAAGTGCTCTAGATAAAGCCTTGGTCTTGGACGGGTATCGAAGGAGCGAGACACTGCTGCACGAGCGAGGCCAACAACTAAGGATAAGAGGACACGATGGCGAGGAGGAAAAGAAGCGAGACAGCGAAGGTCGGTCCTGCACAGAATGAACTCACTCTGGGCTATAGGACCGCTAGCATAACTCGTCCACAGATGGGTGAGGCCGCTGTTCGGCGACGGTGGGGGAGGGGAAATGTCAATTTTTCGCTGCCCCGCTAGCTATGCTTAACAAGTCCCACTCTGACGGAACCTGTGAACACTTGAGAAGCTGGGGCAAGCCTGTCGAGTCACCATGATAGAACCTGCCAGCCCTCGTAAGCTCACGAAACAGCTCTCTAGATGACACAGCACGTCGATGGAATGCAGCAAAAGTACAAAATGCCCCCCCCCCTTGCCGCCCTGCGCCGTGAAGCGCTTCCTGCGTGTAGGGTATCTTCAACTTATGGCGGCCAGCTTGTCACTCACCGCCGAGTCGCAAAAGTGGGACAGTGTCAAAGAATGCGAACCGGATTACTTGTACAAACGAAAGCTGTTGATGGGGTAATCGCGAAATGTGTTTCAAAGCGGATATAGGGAACTAATTGAAAAAGTATAAATATATAGTATAAGTATAAATAGTAAAGGGATAAATTACTAACAATGAGTTTTATCTCAGAAAAGCTTTGGAAACCACCACCTTTGCATGGGGAACAGGTTTTGGGAAAGCAATCATCATTAATTGTTTCTAAGATTGTGCAAGCAGCTGGAAATGATATCAAAAAACAAAACATTCATAAAACGCAAAATATAGCCAATGATGGCTTTGTACGCAGACAAAAGCCCTCTCCACATCCCTATACACATAACTTGCCCCTATATCCCTACTTTACAGCTGACACTTTGCTACCCGTCTGTTTTGTTTCTTCAGGCAGCGTTCAAGCTCGGCTGACAGCAGCGCTTCGGTCGGAGTGTCAGGAGCAGCGATTGCATGGCAGTCGAAGCATCGCGCATACGAACCGGGCACTGAAGCGCTCTCGCGCAAAGTTCTGAACGTCGCCCAATCTGTTAGTGAGTTTTTGCCGGAATTTGGTTATACCTGAAGAGGAACCTGGAGAGGTCGGTCAAGTCTGCTGGCATGCATAGGGCATGGGAGTAGACTGTAGCGTGCACAAAGTGATGTATGCTAAGCTACAGCCCGCTGTGGTGGGCACTCCGGCCCCGGAAAGTAAAGCGGTGCACAGATTAAAAAGATCGTAATTCAGTTCTAGAGCAACCAGCGGTGGAGAAAAAGTAGGCTAGGATCAGGGCTGAGAGGCTCATTTTGGAGAGGACACACCCCGAAATGGAAGAGCGTATTCGAGAGAACGGTAGTTCCCAAATAACTCAGTAACTTGGTTGTCGAGAGTGTTTGGAGGCCGCAAAAAACTGTTAGAAAGAAGAATATCTGGCTAGAGTTGTGCATGTGTGTGTGTGGTGTGAGACATCACAGAATGGACGGAGCGTATGCCTCAAGCTTCGAACGGTACTTTTCAAAATTGTCGCTTCCTTTTCAGAGTAACTGCCAGAGATAGGGAAGAAGTGGAATCGAGGTCAGCAAGTGATCAGGGGCATCAGAAGCCGGGGAACAACCGGGCTGTGGGCGGGCCGTTGCGTCGAGGGAGGACGAGGCCAACTCAAAAATCTGTAAATACGGTTACACGCTGTCGAGAAAAAATGAGCACGGCCGTACAGGAAGACTAGCGATCAAAATGGACAAGATCTCTGGGGGAAGAGCACTGAGCGAAGCGAGCAGGGCAAAAGTCAAAAAGTTAAAATTTGGACATCCTTCAGGAAAGTTCTAATATGGTTATACTGCAAAAAGAAATCGGTGAGAAGAGTAAAAAAACCCATCAAAATATCAGAAAAGCAGCGCTCATAAAACAGTGTTGAGCTCTCTACAACATTGACACGGCCGTTTGTTGGAATAGTGGATAGGCCATGCACTTGACATACAGGATAAAATATAAAGTCCATCGCCGCCCGTTGTGAGATGCGGCACGCATTCTACTCCATTCAGAATGCTTTTGAATGGAGTGGCCTATAACAATGAATTCCGAGCGCCGATAGTACACCGGCGGTGCTCTTATCCGCTCGCCATTTACCGTCCCGGAGTAGAACGCTTGGTTGGTCTAGGAGGGAGTCAACCCCAGGATTGAAACGCAGGACCTCGCACGAGAGTGGTAAGCGGGCCCACTTGTCGTTACACCCGCGTCTGCCTTTTGAAGAGAAACGCATTCTTGAACATACTACTAAATTGTAGCTCGCTTTTCCCGCTACGCACTGATTCTCTTTCAATTAACTAGTAGCTCCAATTAAAGGACATAGTAGACGCATCGAAAGAGGCATAGATTCCGACTAAGGACTGATGACCCCTCAATAGATGAATAATCAAGAGAGCCAACAAACCCATGGTAGACTTCTATTGATATATGGGTCACGTAAAGAACATTTTTTTTCAGATGGACACTGCATTGACAAAGAAGAGGTCTGCTTATCAAGACAAGACGCGAACTTCGGTCGCCCTTTTCAGAGGACAGAAAATCCTGAGGAAAAACCGAACAGATAATAAATGCATCCGCTCTAGAATGTATTACGGACTGGTGGTTTATGAGGCCATAAACCAAGAGAGGATGACTTCACGGTACATTTAAGAAGTATATGCAGAGGATTCGCCGGGATAATATCACTATTTGACTGATAACTACTGCGAAGTCATTGCATTGATAGAGGTAATTGAAAAGGATGCGCCTGACTGGAGAAAGGGATGAAGTATGTGTTCGAGTCAGGTATGGTTCCATGCTCAATGCATAATTTAGTACCTGCTCAGAAACAGTGGCATGAATGCTGTTTAGTGGGAAAAGGACGAAAGAGTGACCTTAAACGGCCGAAAACTGATGAAAACATCTATTACGCACCGCATTGGACGAGCATTTTCGGACGAGTTTTCCGTTGTCATCGCGCCAACAATCGTTTTGATGGATACAAAAAAAAACAAAAAAGATACAGCTTCACGTATGTATTCATATACCCATACAGCAACGCTTCTTATCAATTGTACTTCATAAGTGAGCGAATAAGAGTACCTGCGTCGATGTGACTAAGCGACCACTCGTGGGCGGGCACTGGCGGTGGGCGTGTGGGTCAGCATGTTGCACTTTGGCAAGGCGCTGTAACAGTGCCCCTGGATGGAAAAGGTGCCACACAGCGCCTGCTAAGAGGTAGAATATCCTTTCGTGGTGAGCGTATTTACCTTACGCGCCCTGTCCATTTATGATGCTATTTACCATTGAGCAGTCATTCATTTTTTTTTCATTATCTTGCTGTTATTTTTCTTTATTTCTTTGCGTCATTAACATTCGCACAAATAAAGGATGACGCCAGTACCAGCAGCAAGATGAAGAATATTCCGTTATCCCATTCAATAATTCCTTTTATTTGTGCTAATTTCCGATGACGTAAGAAATGAAAAAGTAAAATACGTGACCACTTCGAAGCATGAGACCATAGCTGACTCGCCATACCTAATCTCTGTCAGAGTCACACTGGGAGGGAAGTCATCCGCAAACATGTTCGAGGTTATCCAGGGTCAAATTCTTGATAAGTTGGAAGTAGTGAAGCTGTGTGCAGATGGAGGCTATATTGCGAGCCCGCGAGGAGCTAGCGCATCTCAAACACGATCTCGTCAACATGGAAGTCTTTCTACAGACGAACTGTCATTTCAGGCTGGCAACTATCGGTAGAAAGCACGGCCGTCGCTGGCTCCCAACCCAGGGCCCCTGAAACGTCCTATCAGTGCGCCATGAGTGTGTCTGCCTGTTTTTGCTATAACTCGGTAAGAAGAGAAACAAATAGTTATCTTGCAGTAGGTACCGAGAAACTAGAGTAAAGTTACAAGTGATGTTTTTTTACTATGCATGAGGCGCAGTAACTCTAGGTAATAGGATCCGTATCAGAAGACCAAAGAATCGCTTCCCATTACCTAGATGCGAGCCCGGCTAGACGGTGCATTCCCGTGCCGAGTCCCCTCTCGTTATGCATGCGTCTACGCCACACTTCCTTCTGACCAGGGCAAATCATTAGTTGGGGATTTTAGTTGAGTCCGTAGGACCCCTCCCCCTTTTTGGGAGGTGGTAAGACCCCCTCCCCTGGTTCCCTCCTCATCAAGCTGTGGAAAATACGACCCCTCTCTATCATTTTTTAGGTTTTCCCCTAACTTCCTACCATTTTTTCAAGAGTTTCCCGAAAATTTTCCTACTTTCACTCGAAACTTCTGCTGTCAAGCGGGGGAGTGCTCCTCCTTTACAGCGCCAACAAGCAGTGCGACCGCCCCCCCCCCGCCTTTACATGAAACAAGAAAATCAACTCGGAAAAATTTACCAGTTGGGAATCCCCAACAACGATGAGCTCTGATCTAAACCATGTAGCCATGACCGTACTGGCAACTACTCGGAAAAGCCACCTTTTGACCTCAGAATACCTGTACATCAACCTTATACTTCAGAGCACGTCGAACGCAATTCTCTCCAAGCACGACTGATGGACGAGATACACAAGCAACCGCGCTCTACCTCATCCAGCTATCAATCAAGCCATTGAAGGCGGCGTTCTTAGTTCGAGGATGGTAGTCGGTGCAAGAGTGCTGATAATAAAGTCATTTGTGGTGAGATATCTGAACCAAATAGCGACATTAGAACCAATTTCAGGACGATGAGAACAGAATATCCTTCACGAAATCTAGCGTGGAAAAAAGGCAAGAGGCAGGGTTACAGTCTAGCTGGGCAAGCTAGTGACAGCCTCAGCTAACTGTAGACGCCGAACCCGTGACCGCCAGCACATCCGATTCTGTGACTTAGCACCAGAATCATCAGGCCTAAATGAATTCCACAACCCTTCTCCACAGAAAAGCCCATTGCACACACAGAACTTCAGGCCCTACTTCTCCTAGCTCCCCTCACCCCCTGTGACTTCAAACCCCTACAGCATTTCCGCATACTTCTGGGAATCATGTCTTGCTTCGCAATTATCAAAGCAAAGAAGTGAAAGGCGGTAGAACGAAAAGTAATAAACAGAATGACAAAGATGGTGACGAAATCCACCACATTGGTCGCACTGGTCGCCGGTTGGCGAAACCACAAAGGAAAAAAACCGTAGAAGATCTGTAGACTGGAAAACCCTTGAACTGTAAAAATGTTGTAGACATCTAAGAAAACGAAACGCCTCGGGTTGCCGTCTCCATACTTCACAGGACTATCCCCAATGTGCACCACTTGCGTAAATAGCAGAAATTCGCAGGCAAAAGCGCGCTCAGTGGTTCGAACAATGAGCGATTGAGAGTGCGGCAGACAAGTTAGCTGGCGTTTTGTGTGGCTGAGGTGTGGGTGTCCTTGCGCAGCGGCGAAGCGGAGACGGCCGCGGATCCGTACCTTAGGCCCTGTTCATTGCACTTGTTGGAAGGAGTAGTGACACGCTACTGGCAGCTGGGGACCCATTCGTGGACAGTTCGGCGACGATGGAGGGGAGGGGGGACAGCTTTCACATTTCTTACTTCCTGACGTGTCGACCATTCTGGAGAGCCTTTCTTTTGACACGTTATACTTACGGCGGAACTTGCTCCAGTTGTTCACAGTGTCGTGATATTTGTCGAACTATGCGCGAGGTGAAAGTACAGAGTGCCTCCTCACATCGCCGAATCTTGCCGCCCTCATGTCGTTTCACAGCGGCAAGAACCAGATGCGGAGGTGACTGTACAGTTGTCTCGAATGATCAGAACTGAATCCGATCTACAGATCGTGCAGAAGAGCGCAGCGTCTCTTGCTGGCACACAACCTTCTACCAATTATGTTCGTTAGATATGATAAGTTGCTCGTCGCAAATTTCAGACAGGCCGGAAATATTCCCTCGCTGAGAACCGCTTCCCAGACTTTTCCAATCGACTTAGGGCATTCGCCGAAAGTTGCCTTCATGTGTTCGACGCTCCATCTGGTTTCCTTTCAGTTCACTTTCAAGGAGGAGAAGAGATCAGAAAATGACAGT
The DNA here is from genome assembly GCA_036418165.1 of Cooperia oncophora. Lineage (NCBI taxonomy): Eukaryota > Metazoa > Nematoda > Chromadorea > Rhabditida > Trichostrongylidae > Cooperia > Cooperia oncophora. The sequence continues at coordinate 6,240 of MU948245.1, forward strand.
ATATAGATGAAACCAAGAAACTGAGATATCGGCTTGTTCACTCATGGCTTAGCAGACCAGCTAAACTAGTCTTTATCGGTCAGAAACGGCATGCGATAGAGAGTTGATTTGCTGTCAGTGAAAGCTGCACCGATAGTATCGCCGGCAAGTGCCGTTCAATTCCTTGCGATACCGCAAGAAAGTAGACCGGAGAAACCATCGCTCCATGTAAGCACGGAAGGGGAAAAAGAACAATTTGTCAACCGGAATCTGATGGCTCCTGTTCTTCTCATAAGTGAACTGTATGGCAGTCTGTTGTCGAAATACATTACACCAGCAACGAAGCCCTCAAAAAGCTAAGCCAGTCTCATCCGTGAAAATCACTTTCGTTGGGGTCGATTTCCAAGCCACATTCACGGCAGAGTACAGATCGGACGAGTAAAAATGGCGATGTTCCAGCGTAACCTCTCAATGTTCCCCTTCCACCACGATTTCTTCCAAAACTCCCGACCATTTCCTAAGTACAGTTTTGCCCAAGAAACTGCCATCAAGGGAAAATATGAAAGCGCGAGAAACGGGAGAAATCAACCACCGGAAACTTGTCCCTGCAGCTTATAAAAACTTTTATCACGGTCGGATACTTCACGCCTCCCAAGTGCGGCTCCCTCGATGGGATTCTGCAGTGGTACCGGCCAAGAAGGAAAAGTCCAGAAGGGACCCGGATTCTCCTCACTACAAGGCCTACCTATAGAGCCATTGAATACAAAAATTTCTTGAAAACTATAGAATAGGCTATTGAAATAATGCCGGAAAACGAAAACCTCTGCAGTTCGCTGCGATCATTCCCACTGAAACACCGGCTACCTGGCTGGGTACTATAATGGTAGAGAAAGAAGACTGAGTGAAACGCAGAACTGGAAAAAGTCAACATTCTATTGCAGGAGGTTGAGACTGTTCAATTTTGTTTTGTTCTTGCACATGTGCCTACGAGGTCCTCAGTGACACCTCGTCGATGTGAATTGACCTTCGTACTTTCAAAGGTCAAAATTTGACCCTCTGCTTTTAAACTGTCTATCCCATCGGAGGCCATGTTCCCTCTAGCATTTCCAACGTATTCACGGGAGCATGCAGAAATTCCTCAAATGTCAAAAGGCAAGCTGACTGTGCTAACGTCCCCAACTAACGTATAGCGCAGACGCCCTCAGTTTAGTACATTAGTCACAAGTAAGGCAGTATTCGCTATACTAAGGGAGCAGTGCACTAAGTCAAAGCCCGAGCCCTAAGGCCTTTGAATACGATACAAAGGTCGGCGGAAAGAAGCGCACGAAACAGCCCTCCATGGAGAACTACAAAGATAAAGTAGAATACCGAACAATGCCGAGGTTTCGAGGATGTTCAGAATGTAATTCGAGAATGAATTTATGAAACGAGATGAGAATGACCGTTCAGGAGCCCAGCCAACTGCATCCACTTGTGTGAAGCAGGAACACCGTCCTGTTCCTAGACATACCATAGAAGACAAGTTCGTGTTCTGTCAAGGGCGAAGTGGGGATGGCAATTCGTTCATGTGGCCTACCACTAAATTTTATTTTGCTCTAAGTGACGGGCAAATGGGTACTTTGGAGGGCACCATTCAACGGCTCACTTTGGCGACGGGAGGGGGGGGGGGGGAATTCCACCCTGTTGCTACTGTCTCGACCATCTAATAGTCAGCCTTTTAGTGAGTTCACAGGTTTCATCATTGTGGCTCGATGAGCTTGCTCCAGCTTCAGAAGACTTCACAGGTTCCATCGCGTGAAGTATGCGAACCGGAACTACGCGGATCAATGAAAGTGCATAATGCCCCTCCGTTGGCGCGACACGTGCGCCCCATGGACGTACATACAGCCGTATGTACCGTAGCAGTTATTGGCAAAATGCCAATGGGAAACTTGTTCGAAAGAGCTTCTTGGGTCGTGTAGAACAAAGGTTTTGGGCGAGTTTTGACACATGTTCAACTTCGCTTTCGCTTCTTTCCGACTATTTAGCGCTCCTGCTACCATTGTAGACAAAGTACTAAAATATCGTGCCAACTGCCTTTAAGCAGCAATCGCAGCCAAGAAGTTGTCAATGGATTGTTACTTTCATATGTTAGGTGGTAGTGGTGTAGGTAGGTAGCACTTTCGCAGTGATGACATGATCAAAACTATGAACCCTAGAAACACGGAAACAAAGCGGAACAAACCGGTGGCCGGCTTCAGATACACTCAACGTTACCAAAGAAACCACCGATAGAGATAAGCTGCAACTATAAATCAAAAAAGATGGCTGAACAGACCAACCGAAACCGAGGCTGAGACATTCAGAAAGCAAGAACAACATAATCAGACAAAGTGTGACTGCAGCCAAATTGTCTTCGCCTTTGCCCGTGACTAGAACAATCACTTTATCATAAGCGGAAACTGGACCGCAAGCTGCACCCACACTTGGCCGACAGAGACAATTACTACCGTAAGCAGCTGATTACATGTTTGCCAAGTACCGAACCCCCGAACACAGCTAGTTACAGAGCGTGGTGTCACGAGATCCGGTACTATGAAAGAGGGTTCGACATTGAAAACCTGTATCGTGATCAATTACCATAGAATTCGAGGAAACTGGGGTAGCTCTGGGGCCGAACCCATAAAAACTAGCGAAAAGTTAGAGAAAGGAAGCATCATCACCTATGTGAAGGGCACGGCCTAGAGGAAAGCGGGCCTTGGCGTGCTGCCCCAAAAGGACACCTACAGTTGAGGTAGTATTGTAGTTTATATAGACTTCGTAATAAGATGGTGACGAAAAATTTGTGGCCTTTTAAGTCAAGTGGCTCCGACGTTGAAATGATGCTATATTCGGACAAATCAACAATCACGAGCACGAGTTCACACCAATTTCAGAGAAAAAGATGGCGGCGACAACCTGCTTCTGGCACCATTCAGGCGCCGGCTTCGAAACTCACAGCTGTAGAACGCTGAAAATGTGGTGGCAGCCGAGTTGGCGCCTATTTTTGCCAATGGCAACGGCGCCGAAAATGAAAGTAGGTATTGGCGATCGGGGAGTGAATAAACTCCCAGTTCGAAGTTTCGGTGGAAGAAGTGTTTTCAGAATAGAGAGTAACAATAAAGAATGGTTTAAGTCAGTAGTCCGTAGGATTGACCGAATATGGGATAATGAATTCCAGAGCTTCCGTAGAAATGTATAAATGAAAGAAAGACTAGTGAAAATAGCGACATGAAGGCGATCCGCTAATGCGAATTGCACATCTCTTTGTACGCATGCATCTAGTAGCGTGTAGTGTTGTGTGTGCAGTGGGATGGTGCGGTACAGAGGATGGCGGATCTGGTTCTGGCAAGGCGAAAGCGGCTCTTTGAAACAATGCCGTAGGAAAAACAAGTGGCATGACGAATGTTTGCTGCCACAGGACAACGATAACTATCGGAATCGGAGACGTTCTGGACGGTTTGATTACGATTTGTATGATGTTGGTATAATAATAAAGGATAAAGTCTTCGCCGTTGATCAATCCCTTTGTGGGATGCGGCACGCATTCTACTTCCATTCAGAATCGTAGTGGCTTATTGAATGCGATGTGGCCTATACAATGACTTGCGGTGGCCAGCCGATGTACAAGTCAGTGTTTTATCCTCCCAGACGAATCTGGTACCAATTTACCGTCCCCGGAGGGTAGAAGGCTTGGTTGGCCTGGGCGGGAGTCGACCCGGATTTGAACCCGGACCGTGCGCATGGTAAATGTGCCACTTGCCACTACACCACCTCCGCCTCTGATGTTGGTATAATGTGGTTTTATTGTGATATAATTGACTCGTTTTAATGATTACAACATTATTGTATGAAACTGTGGTATAATTTTCAAATATTG